>CAVMBJ020000019.1:0-130415 GCA_963675895.2 Styela plicata
TCTGACTGAAAATAACCCCACTTACCTTTGAGGATGGGCATTTCAGATTACCGTTACTTTACTATTTCGGGTTTGACAAAAATCGATTATATTTTGTCGTTAAAACATGAAAATTGCTGCTCCTAGAAATGGAGTGTGAATTGAAAAGGCAATATAAACTATAAATTTCTTAACTTTCACAAATGAGACAAGTTGTAATAATACAAATGAGATATTTGTTATTTACATGAAATTTATGATTCGATCAGATTCGAAAAAATTATTCGAATCAGATTCGAATTCTAAATGATTCGGTTTTGCCCTGCCCTAACTGTATCTTGGCGATCGTATGAACTCACCATTTCACATTTTCTGCTGTTAGAATGAGCCCGGAAAATGTGAATTGACAATTGGATCCAATATTTTGGACTCGGATACTTCAAAGTCCAAACCCACTAGCATGCCGATTCAGTACGATATTTTGATTTGCCTACTCACCTTGTGAAAAAACTGATATACCAATCCAAACTTTTGGACAAACAAAGAGGCAGCAAATAGAATTCCACCGACAAAAAATATGACAATATTCTGCAACAAAAGTTCATGGAAAATCCATTCCAAAGCGTCAGCCATTTTAAACAGACCTATTTGTTAACTAGCTGAGAGAACCTGACGAAATTTAAAAAAATTTATTTTGAAAAAAAAAAAAAAAATAGGTGTACCGGTGCTCATTAAACAAGTTGACCTACATAGATTGCAAGCAACAATACATTATTACACTGAAATTCTGACACTGAATTTCCTCTTTCAAATTGTGGGCTGTGTTATCATCCAAGAGCGAAAACTAGTTGCCAGATAATAGTGTTCAAAAAATTTTGAAACATAAGTAGCACACAAATTAAACGAAAAAATACCGAAATACAATTTCCGACATTCGGCAGATTTATACAAAACACCACAGAAAAATCTTAGCAATAAGCAAAAACCTGAAAATGTGCCTTCAAATAAAATGGTCCGACACAGGAATAAAATATGCAAAAAGGAATCTCTAGAGCCGAAATATTAACTGTCTGGACCGAAATATGGAAGCGAATTTGGGCATTATTTGCTTCGCAACGATCCTCCAAACAGAAAGTCATTTGCTTTGAATAACAAGTGCTTGTTATCATGATTGAACAGAAATCGGGCAAAAATTGAAAGCGAATTTTGGTATTTCAAAATATTTTCACACAAATTTCATCCTTTTTTTTAGAAACTACATAAAAATAACTTTTAAGAAATATAAAAATGATATTGCCTGAATAGGGGGAAAGATATCAAACACAGGGCCAAAAATAGGGTCTAGTGGAAGTTTAGTACCATATTCCCGAATGTCATTCTAACTAGGGGATGCCCGTGCTGCAAGCATCTGGCATTGTTTCCCGGATTAGGATGAGTCGCTTCCACCATGGGAATTATTATGATAATTGGAAATATGGTACTAAACTTCACGAGACCCCAAAAATGAGAGCCAAAAGCCATATTTTGTGACCAACTGGACAGAAAATTAAAAGCAAATTTAGGTTTTGAAAAATCATTTCTCACAAACTTCGATTTATAAAAACTGCATTAAACTACCTTTAAGGAAATATAAAAGATATGCCTGAATTGGGGAAAGATATCATAAAACGAGGCTGGAAATGAGACCCGAAAGCCAAATTTTATGGTCATCTAAAGACAAAATTAAAAGCAATTTTTAGATTTTGAAAAATCATTTCTCACAAATTTCCTAATGATTTTATAAACTGCATAAACCTACCTTTCACAATTCAAGAAATTTAAAGGTTACCGGTACGCCTGAATTGATTTGGAAATTTTTCCTCACAAATTTCCTTATGCAGTATGATTTTTTGCATAAACTATAAACTCAGAACTGCATAAAAATACCTTTACAGAAATATATAATTCTGAATTTAACTATATTGCCTGAATAGGCTATTGGGCATCTTGTTTCAAATGGTTATCAATTTGTTCGGCTGCCCCTGCAGTACGCGGAAACATCATCCTATCATCCTTTAACCTATTAGCGATAATTTCTTATTCAGCAGTTCAGTGTACAGATTAACTCAGTCCGCGGTCATCCCTCATCAAATTGATCGCCAATTTTCTATAAATACCTATACTCAACTGCTTAAAAGATAACGAGACAGGATTAATGATAAATAATAAGATTATTTATTGGAAGATACCGAATTAATCGATTTTGTAATCCCTATGAATATGAATATCAGAACCAGAAAACGAGCCGGAAAGCCTCAAACAGATGCCCGAACAGATACTGGATACGTAACGCACTTTGCACCGTCAGCTGATTAGGGGAGTGTGTTTTGCAAGGCACAACGCAAGGTGGCGAGAGTCTCTTTTTTGCCGAATAAAAACTAATGCCAAACGGATTTTTTTCTCATTTATTCCGATCGATTATATTCCATCGAATTGTAATTGCCCAGAAACGGATCACATGAGACTGATAACGTCAACATTTTTTTTTAAGATAATTAGAACAACATTAATTTTATAAACAAAAATAATAAAATAAAAATACAAGCCAATAATCCATACACCCGTATGATTTGTGTACTCCGGACTATTTATTGTTCATCAACTTCTACCGACATAATAATTTTACAATTCAAATCTGGTATGTCAAATTTGATGCAAAAGCTAAACAAAGGCTAATTAAAAATATATATATCACACCTCTAACTCGAGTTGAAAAATTTATCATCCCAAAGCCGTACCTCACATTATACTGCATTGTATTGCTTTACATCTCGCACTTGCTAGTTACATATTTCTCCACCTATTGTCGAAAGAAGCGCGACGCTAGGCCGGGCACGCGCTGAATATCCTTTCAAGCACTGGAACTCTGAAGAACTACTCTATGTGTTCTAAAAAATTTGTGTGCTTTGAATCATATGCTTACTTTCTTTAATTAAAAAGAATTCTAGCTCTCTACATCGACAAAAAGACTAAAGTAATTCTAAAATGAAACGCCTTTACTTGGCTTTATACGAAATAAATAATTCTCAATCGTTTGTGTAGATTGTTTCACTATCGCCCAGGGCAGAAAACACAAACTACACGTTACCTTAGCAGTTCAGTTTCGTTTGGAATGCTTACCGCTTACAGTGCAGTTACTGGTACCACGTCTTATATTAGCAATTTGCTGTTAAGCGGCCGTCAGTTGGTTGCTTTCAGAAACTGCTTCTGACATTGCTCAGAGTGAATTTCAATAACAAAAAAGCTAAAAAGCAGAAGTCACTTTGAGAAATCCTAATAATATTCTATTCGTTACACCCCGTCGAATCGTTTGCTTGATCTTTCACATGGGCGTAATGCTTTATTCTTGCCGTGAAACATTTACATGAGGCATGTAAATTTTTTAATCATTGATCATTCATTACAAATACTGCTAATAGTTTTTAGATACAATATTAAAGGTGATCAATGGCCCACAGCGCAATTTCGGCTACTTTATCCTAATATGCGGGCGCTCGGTTAGTTCAATCAGTAAAGCGGTGGGGATACTCCTCGACCTACGCACCTCTGACCCTGACGTAGGCTTGAAACCCGCGAGGAATGCCGGTACACGTTAATTCACTCGAGCACCACCTAGGTCCATGAACAGGAAAATGATAAACCAATAACTACACCCTAGTTCGAAACTAATGTCTGCACGTGAGGCCGTGTTCCGCCACACGGTCTAAACTCGGCTTTCCTCTCCAGTAGGATAAAAATAAAATCCTTTTCAAAACGCATTAAGTTACGCAGGAATAATGTTCGGGACAACTAGGCAACCCATCATTTTTTGTCGACTGGCAAAGTGCACCGCTTAAAATCAACATTTGTAGGAAATTCCTATTTATTTATTAAAATCCACTTTGAGTTAAACCGGAAGCAGTGCTCAAAAGGCACCACCCACTAACGGTCACTCAATTGCAAAGGGTTGCTACAAGATGTAGTACGAGCGAATGAAAATTCCTAACCCATACATGCGTGTTGAGAGGAAATATGTGTTTTTGCTGTAAAATTGAGCATTTTCGGCGCAAAAGCAATAAATCCTTCAATACGTTATTGATTTATAAACAAAAATGACGCAGAGAACCTTAATCAGAAATTCTATTTTTCTCAACACTGTAGCAAAAGTACAGTAAATTCACTGGTCATTTTCAGTGATTGCATATTTCCAAAATTAAAAAATCGCCATGTCGATGAGATTTATGTCTGTTATGGGTTGTTGATGGACCGTACCTTCGTGGTGCATTCCATCAACACATCAAATTTGGCCAAAAAAAGTCAATTTTGATTCTTTTTTCAATACCGTAAGTAAAACTGCTGCCAAAGACCAGTGATTTTGTTGCATTTTTTGTTACAGTGAAGAATGAGACACAGATGGCGCGATCCATCAGTGACTCAAGCGTTACATGTGTGTATGTTACAAAACATTTCTGACCCGGAGCTGCGATGCAACTATATCTATTAATTTCGAGTCTGAGTAATCGAAATCATTCTAAAAAAATATGGTCAGGGTGTTTACCCAATACGATTTTTTTATACAGAATAATATATTAATATAATTTGAACAAAACATCTCAAATTCAGTGTCCTAGTACTTTGAAAATTTGCGAAATTTCAAAAAATATTCATATCTTCGTCAAAAAAAATATCATCATATATATTAGTATTAATAATATTAAATATATCAAATATATAATTAAATGGGGTCAGTGACCCAAAGCAAAATCTCGGCTACTTTAACCTGGTATCCCGGCGCTCCCCGTTAGATAGATCGGAAAAGACGTTGGGAATACTCTTCGAATACGCATCTTTGACCGTCCCGATTACCAAAAAAGCGGTGATCTCTATGTCGTTTTTGTACAAACGTTATAATTAACATAATTACAATAAAATGTCCCAAACTTTATACAAGCATATTACCTATGATCTATAATATTACAAGTACGAAAATTTTGTTTTTGCAAATATAAACCCGGGGAGGCCTGGTGGTGGCAACAACCGCTAGAGGCTCAGGCTCGAACAAAATATAAGGAAATATACAAAGTGTAGTCAAAAAATCGTGTCAAATGGTGACGCCATAGTGGGCGCCGTAGGCAAAGTATTATTCTTAACAACGCGAACTTTATTTTGAAAAACATGATTTCATGGCGTAAAGATTGTTAAATGAGTGTAATAACTTCCGTTTTCTGCAGTTTAAAGCGCTCAAAAGATCCTTCTACTTTTTTGTCGGGAGGGGGGGGGGGGTGCTTGTGATTACTAGCACAAATTATTCAACTGCCGATGTGTGAAAAGTTATTGCATTAACATTTTCTCATTCGAAATTCTCACCGATCAAGTTGGTAAAAATATTTGTCGAATAGTGATACACTGTAACAAAAGTACATTGAATTTACTGGTCATTTGCAGTAATTGCAAATTTCAAAAAGTTAAAAAAACGCCATGTTGATGAGATTTATGCCAATTGTGGGGTGTTGATGGACCGGATCTTCGCGGAGCGTTCCAGCAACACCCCATATTTGGCCAAAACAGTGAATTTTAAATTTTTTTCAATATGAGTCGCGATTTTTCAGTGATATTCTGAAATATAATAAAGATGGTGTGGGAATTTTATTTCCAATATAAACACATTCAAAAAAAATACTATATCACTTGGTAGGCCAGTGTTGGGAACGAGTCGCTTCACTTCGAGTCGCAATCAAAGAGGATAAGAGTTGCGAGTCGAGTCCATGTCTTACCAAAACAAATTTGCCCAAAAAAGATTGCATTTTTTCATTGAAAATGGAAAAATGCACTTTATTTAGCTGATTTTCTTCCTATGACCGATTCACAATTGATTCGAATAATCTGTACTTCGAATCGATTCGAATCAATCGTGCACGAAAACACATTATGGTTTCATTTTATTTTATAATTTCAATTTTAACTTATTGCTGTGTTTCTGTTTTCTCTCTCTCACTCTCTAAAGATGCAACAAAATCACTGGTCTTTGACAGTAATCCTGCTTGGAGTTATCGGAAAAAATTAACATTTTTGGCCAAATATGGGGTGTTGATGGAACGCACGCGAATTACTGCAAATTACCAGTAAATTCACTGTACTTTTGTTACAGTGCAACGGTCACTTAATAGCAATAAGACCTAAACGGTAAAAGATGTAGCATCAGCAACTGCACTCCAAGCGGAAAATACGCCAAACAGAAGTGAACCACCATGGTAAAGTGCAGCGAGTGGTATATGCTCTGGGTGACGGTAAAACCATCTGCTAATTGAAAATACATTCTCTTACCGTTTGTCTATATCACTTTTGATGATTTAGTACGTATAAATTTCTTAATTTTGATAATCGAGAAAAAGGATCATGTTTAAAACCTTTTAAATTTCCTGCGTAATACTGCAATGACCACAGAATAGATTGGGAAGAAGCTACTATATTAGGGAGAGAAGATTACAAGAAAAGACTCTTTTTAGAATCATATCACATCAACAGCATATCACAGACAATGAATGATAAGAAGACTTGCATGTTTCCGGCAGCTTATCAGACTATCTTTCAACGCAGATAGGGTTAGACATTTATCTTTAGCCTTTTATGTCTCTTTTTACTCAGAATTTAGAGTATTTTATCTTTATTTACTAGCTTATTTTAGAAGTCCCCCTTTACAGTATATAGTATTGTTTATGACTTGACCATTCCATTGCCCTGATGAAGAACGTCTGTATAGACATTCGAAACGTTGGCAAAATATAAAATATCGTTTGCACATCACCGGTTGAGCTATTAGATTCACTATGAATTTCCCTGGTGGCAATCACTCAATCTTTAAATAATCAACAGTATTTGAAATTCCCTCCATAAATAAGATAATGAGTTCGCATTGGTATACACGGATCGCTATATTTAACTAGATCTTGCCTACGCCGCTTTTCATACACACTCATACGACTATATAATGAGATAGAATTTCACTTTTATTCTTGGGGAAAGCAAAGCCGGGTATACGTCTTAATCATATGGCAAAGTTATATTTTTATTTACCTTTTATTAGTGATGCGCTCAAAGCTAATACACCTTTACCGACTGAGCTAACCGGCGAGCGAATCATCCTGATTTGTACTTGAACTGTAATATACCAGCCAGTACAACTAACCTGTATGTAAGGGTGGGCAAAACCGAATCATTTTTCGTTTGGATCGAATCATAAATTCCATGTTAATAACAAATATCCCATTTGTACTATTACAACTTGTCTCCATTGTAAAAATTAAGTAATTTATAGTTTAAATTGCATTTTCAATTCACACTGCATGTCTAGGAGTAACAATTTTTTATCGACAAAATATAATCGATTTTGGCCAAACTTGGCCAAAACCGATTGCATTTTGTCGGTAAAAATGAAAATCCTTGTTCATTTAGCAAGTTTTTGTTCCTATGAAGGATTCATGATTGATTCAAATATATTGTGCTTCGAATCGATTCGAACCACCGAATCGAATTACCCAGCCCTACCTGTATAGTATCAAGTTTGGCATTCATTGCAATCATTTGAGCGCTTTGAAAACTCATTTGTTCCATCATTTGATGCATTTAACGTCATACTGCACATCTCCTCTCTAAAGACATTAATAAAACAGAAATTTGGAAAACCTTTGAAAACTTGGAGATTGGGGGAATACGAAATACTAATTAGAAAATTTTCTGTTTTGGGTCAAAATTAATTGCGCGTCGAAGTCGCGCGAAAAACTTTTGGCTTTTTGCAAAAAATCATCAGTTTGAAACAGAAGAAAAAAATTTAACAGAAAACAATTTCGAAAATTTTTCTTATTATTATGATGTTTTAAGATAATATTCAAAGTCTTTGGGGCTGTTCCTCTTCCCAGAACATTTTTGAGGCGTGCCTCCCCGCCCCCTCTTCACCATCAATGGCCACGCTCTGACCATAACAGAGACACACTGACGTTGTTATTCATAGTGAGGACAGTAAATTGACTGATAAAAACCATAAATCTGTTTGGCGACGCGTTCCATCAACAGCCGATACTTGGACGGAAAGGTAGATTTTGTATTCTATTTCTGCTTAAAAGTCACAAAAATAAAATTACTGCTAAAAACCAGCGAGTTTACTGCATTTTTGTTACAGTGTGCTGATTTCATTTTAATAAACCATGACTTACCGTGGATTCCGAGATGTTGTTCAAACTTACACTGATGACCATCTTTTTCGCGAGTTTTATAATGGTGGATTATTTTTCCGTAAAATTCACGTTACTTTATTTAGTTAAACACTAGCAAATGAACATGGAATAAGGACAGGCACTTCGTGAGTAGCTGTAACACAGAACATACACACAGTCACTACAAACATCCGTGTCTAACGGTTGCTGGGGATAAGCGCTAGCGTATTTAGAATAAAGGAATGTTGCCAAGCCCCATCGCCAATTAAATAATCTCAAAATTATTCGCCTTTGGCGTATACAGGCTATTGCGCCCATTTGGCCTATTTTGAATCTTGAAATCACTTTTTTCGCCCGACCCAATTTTGATATTTTTAGTAGTGAACTATAAATGCGCCTTTTTGAGGTGATTTTTTTATTGCGGAGCTCAATATGATGCCATAATTTGACCTCAAATATTTTTTTTTCGTATTTTAACTCTCCCTCGAATCTCGAATGAAATAGAATCACCGAATTGAAATGCCCAGTATAATTTTTCATCGTTGTTTTCAAAATTCGCTCCATACGAGGCCGGAAGCAGATAACCGCAAAGAGACGTTAAAAAAGCACCCGAAACTGCACTCTAAAGGGAAACATCCAAGTTATGACTGAACCGTATTTTTATGATAAAATTTTATGCTTTTTTTATTGAAATTCACTCTGAGCAAAGCCGAAAGCAGAGCCTAAAAGGAACCAACTAACAGCTACTTAATGACAAAGAGCTATTAAAAGATGTAGTACCAGCAACTGCACTATGAACGGAAAACATCGCAAACGGAACTGAATTATGCTATGGTAAAGTGCAGCGAGTGGTATCTGCCCTGGGCGGCGCTAAAACCATCTATCACTTCTTAAATGATGGCACATTGTCTAGAATGCTTTGTTTGTTTCAACATCAGCGACATGTTTTTGTTGATTTAGATATTGAGTAGGGCAAAACCGAATCATTTGGAATTCGAATCTGATTTTCGAATCGGATCGAATCACTCACTAAATCCATGGAAATAACAAATATCCCATTTTTACTATTACAACTTGCCTCCATTGTGAAAAACAAGAAATTTATAGTATGTAGCTTGTTTTTACCTCGCACTGTATGTCTAAGAGCAAAATTTTCATATTTTAACGACAAAATACAATCGATTTTGGTCCAATTTGACCAAAATAGATTGCATTTTGTCGTTAAATGAAAATTCTAGTTTATTTACAAAGTTTTTGTTCCTATGAAAGATCCATGATTGATTCGAATAGATTGTGGTTCGAATCTATCTATTCGAATCACCGGGTCGATTTGCCCAGCCCTGATATCGAGGAATAAATTGTATTGGCAGAAGCGTAACATTTGCTATCTATGCGGAATTAAAGTAAATCTCAATACTTTGTTCTTGCCAAAGCCTAGTAGCACTCTAAATCCAAACTTCAACTCTGGGATCTACGACTTTCTCCGCGGTAGGATTTTCACGAATGGCGACAGTGGGACAATTGCGTGCCAAATAAAAGGCTTATTCGCGATTTATTGATTGTCCCCGCACTAAAATAAACGAGGAAAAAAACGTCAACAAAAATATTTGTCCGTTGGTATGACCATGGGGAGGCCCCAGGTTATGGAGACATAGAAAAGTTTGACCACGGACCACGTTTGATGCGCGGAGCAAGTTAAAAAGTCATTTTTTCGTATATACTCATACTGTAACAAAATCGCAGTAAATATACTGTTTATTTGAAGTAATTTTATAGGTTGTACCTGTAGGCGCGGGCTTTAGAATTGTGTGTAAATTTGACAGGTAAAAGTAGGTAACTAACATATCAGTGAAACCATATAGGTAACTTCTAGGTAAGTAGGTAAATTAGTGCCAGCGCCATTCAATAGCTTATAAAGGGTCGAAAAAGTCGATTTTATAGTTATTTCATTATTATCATCACTGGATTTACTGCTGATGAATGGTAAGTTTACTGCCTTTTTGTTACAGTATCGAGAATATTTAAAGGGAGGGGCATGGTGGTATGGGACTTCCTCACTTATTTAGCCTATCATAGGTCCTAGAATCTCCTTATTTTTAGCATGTTTTGTGGGGATAAACAATGAATACGCTATTTACTAAAGAATTTTTGGGTGGCTTAGTCGGTTAAGCGCGATCATATTGTCCGGTGTTTGGTTTACCACCGAGTGTGCCCTTCAGAAAGGCACTTTTCGGGTAGCTGTAACATAGAACAGATGCACAGTCACTACAAAGGCCCGTGACCAACGATTGATGGGTACATCAATCGTTCACGAACCGGCCATTTTCGTCACACTATGCAAGAATAAATTAAAATATGGAAAGTGATGACAAAAAAAAAATAAATAAACCGCAAACGGTCAAGCTAAAAACTTATTCTCATTCATACAGGCAAGTTAAATAGCCATGATTCAAAGTAAAGAATATATGTTTGAAAAGTTAACAAAATCATCTCAAATCATAAACCAATATCGTGACCTCCAAAATATATTAATTTTGAGCCCACTCCCGTCTGAGTACACCACACTGGTTACCGTGCAATGTTATTACGCAGAAAGTCGTTGAAACGAAAGCCTGGGAAAAGCGGAACCAACAGTGATCTTTAAAACTATATTGGTCGGTGTACTCGAATAATTTCGGTAATAACGTTTACGATTAAATATTGACATAGAAGTTCATAGAAATCGTGAAACGCAGAAAAAATTTACTTCATCACTGGCGCCGAGATCATATTTATTTGTTTAGAAATGGGTGAGAAGGTTTTTCGTCTGTGTCACAATGGGGCAGTCCCAGGTTTCGAGCCTAAAAACCTCGTTGGAAATATATTCGAATCGAACGTGTCATTGAGTATATTACATAATTTAAGCAATATCCAGCGGAGGAAGATCTTCGACATCAGTAGGGTCCGACTCGCAGACGAAAAAGTGAAACTGACAGTTTCTTACTAACAAAAATGCGCAGTGGAAGTGCATAAAAAATTTAAATCATTTTTCGAGAAACAGTCAAATTTTAGTTTAAAAAAATATAGTAACGATCGAATTATGTCGCAAAATGCAAGGAAAAGGGCAGCTCGCACCGAAGACGCGCGAAAAACTTTTTCTGATTGAGAGGTGTCGTACTCCTCCCACTATTTGACATGTGGTGGTGGGAGGGTCCGAAAATTTCATCATAACTTTTTCTGATTTAGAGGTGTCGTACTCCTCCCACTATTTGACATGTGGTGGCGGGAGGGTCCGAACCCCCCCCCCCCCCACACTTCTTCAGCCATTGGTGATGTCCAATATCAAAACTTGGGTTTAGAGAAAAACGAGAATATCAGGGTGTTTCTGCTTCACCTTGCCGGGTTTACTCGACACGAACAATTTGTCTTTCGTCTATGCCCTCGTTAGATATGCTTTTTTAATTGAAATTCTCCCTGAGCATGGCCGGGATTAGCGCCTGAAGGAAACCAACAAACGGCCACTTAACAGCGAAGAACTACTAAAAGATGTAGTATCAGGTACTTCACTCTCAAACATCCCCAAAACCGAACAGAACAGCTATGATGAAGTGCAGTGAGTGGTATATGCCCTGGACGATGTCAAAACCATCTGCCACTTCTTTGCTTCCTTATAGTCGCCTCTTACAACCTATATTGCAGCAGTACGGTAACAGTTATATTTAGAATGTTTCCCTTAGATGGCCTAGTTGTTTAAAATTGTTGGCATCGCAAGTTGAAGATCTCGGGTTCGAGTCCCGACGAGTCTGGCTCGCTTATCTACGGCCACCACTCAACCCAGGATGTAATAAATTGGGTAGGCTAAGCTGAACAGGGAAAGGTCATATCTTTTCAGCAATTCTAACCTTGTTCGTCTATAAGTGGACGCTCTTACAGGGCCTTGGACAGGGTGATCCACTCTAAGAAGTGGCTATAAAATAATTCATGAAACTCTTTGACATAAATATATATGAGTGGGCCGCGGTGGCGTGATAAACTCGACAATGGATGGCTAACGTAACACCTAAAGGATGACAGGGGTTCGAACCCCGACGAAGTATGGTCAAGAGGGACGAGAGGAGCAATACACGGAGGATGCCTCTGTAGAGAGTGACCAGAAGACACAGCAATAATTAAAAATGAAAAAAAAAAAATATAAAAGCAAAATATGTTTTCAGTACAGATTGGGTAATAACGATACGATTTTCGGTCAGTTACCGTGCATTATGAATATGGCTGGGATAAACCGAATCATTCGGAATTCGACTCTAATTCGGGTATTTTTTCAAATCGGATCGAATCGCTGAATTCCTAAATTGGACAAATATCCATTTATATTGTTAGTATTACCGTCTCCATTAAGATATTTGAGAAATTTTCCAGTTACGAATTACAAATATTGGCATAAACAGACTTAAAAGCGATGTATTTTCAATTACACTCCAGTTCAAGATCCCAAATTTCCATTTCAACGATGAAATACAATCGATTTTGGTCAAATTTGATCAAAATCGGTTGCATTTTGTCGTTAAAATTAAACATTTCGCTTCATTCAGCAAGTTTTTGTTCCTATGACCGATTCACGATTGATTCGAATAATCTGTACTTCGAATTGCCCAGCCCTAAGTATGAGCCGCAGACAACCACAGGCCTTGGGACTGTGCTCGGTTACCTCACCGGTTCCTCATAAGATCCACACGGAATGGAATGACAAGACGCAAGAAAAATTCTCGTAAGCAGATATAATTGTAAACATTGTTAATTGCATAGTGTGAAATAACGTTAATTTCAGAGTGGATGTTAATCGCTTATTATTCAGTGATTCGGTCTGGGATGATTATAAGTGAAAGAATTTGCAGGCCGGCAGAATACCTGCTACTCAGACATAAGGTTGGGCAAAATCGAATCATTCGGAATTCGAATCTGATTCGAATAATTTTTTTCGAATCGGATCGAATCACTAATTCCATGTAAATAACAAATGTCCCATTTTTAGGATTACAACTTGTCTCCATTAAGAAAATCAATAGTTAATATTGTATATTTTTGAATCATATTCCATGTCTAAGAACAACAATCTTCATATTTCACCGACAAAATGTAATCGATTTTGGTCAAATTTGACCAAAATCGATTACATTTTGTTGTTAAAAATGAAAATTCTAGTTCATTCAGAACGTTTTGTTCCTATGAATGATTCACGATTAATTCGAATAAATTGTGTTTCGAATCGACTAAAATCATCGAATCGAATTGCTCATCTCTACTCAGACACCCTAAGACAATTAGATCTACCAGAAAAAAAATAACAAATGGACAATAATTTAAGGGGGTCGTAATGTCATGATACCTAATTTTTTAGAGGTCTGAAGAGCGACAACTAAAATTGGTGCGTCTGCGGATTGTTACTTTTGGGGCTTTTTGTGTAAGTTTGTCAAGTTAGTACATTCTCAATTGATACCAGGAGCAACAATTTTAATATTTTAACGATGAAATATAATTGTAGTAATTATAGTAACGTATTTCGTAGTTAAAAATGAAAATCCTAGTTCACTTAACAAGTTTTTGTTCCTATTTATAATCCACGATTGATTCGAATTAATCGTGCTTCGAATCGATTCGAATCACCGAATCGAATTGCCAAGCCCTAGGTATAAGTTAATACAAAGATTTGCTAATAACTAATACGTTTTTGAACTTAACTTTAGGTTTTATTTGCTTTCCGGACCTTCTAGTTCTGTCTTTATCATGTTTTCAGCCAACCTTCTATCAGTTATCGCCTTTTATGCTGACTATGGAGTCAGCAATAAACTTACTTAGGTACTGGAGACCGGGTGACTTTGATAATAAAGAGTATTCAGGTTTTCGTGCTTTGACTTTTTTTTTTGAAAAAAATTATTTTTGATGTGTCCACTATTGGCAAAAGCATTTGATTTATAGTAGGTAATTCGTTGTGTGTGAATTGACTCGTGAAAAGATTTAGTGAGGCTGCATATAAAATTCGTGTATTACAGGCTCAAAAAATATGTCACGTTTATCCTGTCTAAAGTTGCCTGTTCAGTGTACGAGATTCTTGACCGTTCACCAACTAAATTACGCACGTTACGTCGCATCGAAGCGATCCATCAGTGACGCATACTTAACAAAATATGCTTTTACGGATTATTTCCGTTTGAGAGGTGAGTTGACGCGACACAATTTCACAATACCGGTAGATATAATACAAAAAAAACAAGTTTTATATGCAGGAGGCCGTTGGACGCTTCGCCAATGCACGGTGGTTAACGTAAGCGCTGCTTACGATTTCCTCCACCAACTCTGAACTGTGAATATGCACAGAGAAAATGGGAAATATTATAAGTCAAAAACTTTCATTCCGATTCGGAACTGGCATCTGCACGAGAGGTTTCTGTTCGCCATATCATTAGGCTGTATTCTCGGCTTTCCTTTCCCGCAAGATAGAAATAAAATCCTGTTCTACGTTTCGATATGTTTGATGTTACGTTTTCGATATGTTTCAAAAACTGAAGTGACATCTACCGGTGCAAAAAAAAAATAGCGAGGAACGATGTGATGTCTGCACTACTTTGACATCATTTCCAGCTATGGACAGTTGAAGCAAAATTACCCTTTTTTCCTCTTTGTGGTGAGCAATTTGTGTTTCTGTGGAAGTTGGATAGGACTGAGCTGTAAAGTCGGGTTTCTCCGCCCCCCCCCCCCCTCAAGGTATTGTGGTACTGCTGACTGTACTTGCGTGCTACACGAGACGGGGCCTGTGCTGTGCGTTGGAAGTTCAGAAAGTTCTACCAGTCTCAACTCACTCAGTACCGTACTGTCTATTTTCGGTGAATAAAATAGTTTTATATCCTGTAGTTGTTTGCTGTAGCAATTATCACCCAAATGTGCACTTATATGATCCTGAATGTGCGCCGTGCGAAGTGTGAACCTAAAAAGCTGGAAAATGAAAGGCTGAAATTTAGGTTGACATAGACATAGTTTATTTCGACACCTCTGTCTAAACAAAAGGCGATACAAATAAAGATATAACATTACAGAATTATCAGGAAAGCAAACAAAACCTGAAAGAAAGTTTGAAAACGTGCCACAGAATAAGTTTCAAGAAAACCTTAGAAAGAAAATTGATTAAAATTCATGGAAATAGTTGATTCACTCAGAATCTCAGAGAACTTATCTGTTTTTGTAAACTGTGGCTCGAAGTAAAAGCACCGAAATGGTCATAAACATGATGGTCATCTCATCGTTCATAGACATTTCAAAACTGGTGGTATGCTGATTTGAACAAAAACATCTGCTTCCCTGAATTAGGAGGGATTTTATTTTACCATGTGGGAGAAGAAAGCTGGGAATATGGCACAACCATAAGGCGTGCCACAACCTCCCTTCAGTATTTTCATGGCGCTGCACTTTACCTGTAACCATGACGGTTCAGTTCTGTTTGGAATGTTTCCCGTTTAGAGTGCAGGTACCACATCTTTTAGTACGGTAGCTCTTTGCTATTAAGTGGCCGTTAGTTCTGAGTTGGTTACTTTCAAGCACTTCTTCCGACCTTACTCAGAGTGAATTTTAATGAAAAAAAAAATAACCAACGCCTCTTTCATTCATTCCCCCACCAATATGGCAAATAGCTACAAAAAGTGGGAGACCAAGTACCAGCAGTTGCATTAACAGATGAAAACATTCTACATAGAACTGAACTGCTATAGTATTAGTTACTTACATTAATGGGGTCTAGTGAAGTTTAGTACCATATTCCCGAACGTCATCAAAAGAAAAAGTGGCAGAAAATTCTCATCCTAACTATGGGGCGCCAATGCTGCAAGTATCTGGCATTGTCTCCCGGGTTAGGATGAGTCGCTTCCAACATGGGAAATTTTTAGGATAATCGGATATATGGTACTGTCCCTTTTCTCAGCAATTCTGGAAATGGTGTCGAGTGGATCATTTGAATGCAAATAATGTTCTTCTATTATGTGATGTTATTGATGAAACCTCAATTTTTATAATAGGCATGGGTAAAAATTGTATCTGGTTACACAGAAACAGTAAAAAATATGATGGAATTGGAGCTAATCAATCAATTCTAAGAACACAGTTCAAAGCTAGTGTTATGGGACATCTGAATACTGTGTCCCAAGTTAAAAGGGTCAAGTATTTAGATTCCAGAGTAGGGACATTGCTTGATAAATCTATTATTGCATAATCATATATTTTCAATTGCATTGATGGTTATATATTTCTGTATAAGCACTTCATGTCGTCCTGTTTTGCAATAAGTAAAGATTCAAAAAAAAAAAAAAAAAAAAAAAAAAAAAAAGGATATATGGTACTAAACTTCATGATTCATGAGACCCCAATAATGTTATTTGCTTTGGGTGACAATAAAAATACCTATAGAAGCCTATAATACCTATAAATAATATAATACCTATAAATACCTATAAAAGCAGAACATGAGCCTGCCACTCGCAACAAATGTGTAAATCAGTTTGGCCAAATGTGTGCTAGAAGATAAGAGTTTAGCAACATTTCATGATGAATCGTTTGTTTGAAGATTAAAACGCCTTTATTTGATTGTTTGGTAGCAACCGAACTATATAAAATCAGAAAATGATTCAAAATCATCAATACTACTATGAAATAGCAGGGTTGGTTAGAGCTGGGTGGCATTTCGGTAGAACGGTAAATACCGGTATTGAGTTTTCTAAAATATTGTATTGTGTTAATTTTCGCAATGTCGGTTTGACGTGATAGTGACATACCGCCTAAAATGGTTGGGAGTAAGTGCATCATCGCGTCAAGTAATGACAAAAAACGGGTCTTTAGACCACTCACAACCGCCCGCATTTAGACAGTAGAGGAATGCATCTGATATTTTTTAACTACGTCGCGCATCACGTGACTCCATAAAACGACACAATAGCATGTTTTTTTAGCAGAAAATGGTAATAGTACTGGTGGTAATACCGGCGGTATGCCAGTAAAAAAATATACCTGATGCCGCCCAGCTCTAGGGTTGATTGTTTAAAAGCTTCTCTATTCAACCGAAGAAAATGTCGATAACGTTTTGAACACCCGAAGGAAATCAAGATACTTGTCACTGTGGTGTGAATCACCTAGAAAAACAATCATCATATTTTGTTAGCAGCGATGCATGATTAGTCACGAGTAGGTGTGATTGGTCATATTCACGATTATTTCTCTGAAAGGATTCGGTGCTATATGTTAATTCTTGATGGCTGTTCGGTGTTTTTTTTTTATTGCAATTCACTCTGAGCTAGGCCGGAAGCAGTGCCTAAAAGGAAGTTAATAACAGACACAACAGTCTATAGTAGTAATTATTACAGTAATAGTAGTTATTTTTTTTTATTGAAATTCACTCTGAGCAAGGCCGGAAGCAGCTCGCAAAAGGTAACCAACTATCAGCCACTCAATAGCAAAAAGCTACTTAAAGATGTACTACCAGCGACTGCACTCTAAACGAAAACATCCCAAACGGAAATGAAACGACATGGTAAAGTGTAGTGAGTTGTATCTGTCCTGGGTGATGGTACAACAATATACTATTTCATTGCTTCCTTTTAGTCGCTTCTAATGACATGTAGGAAATTCGTTAAGATTATTCTAAAGCCTGTCAGCTAATATGCTACACAAAACCCAGAGAAAGTTTAGCCTTTAACGTTCCTACATATATTAAATGATAACTACCATTTTCTTGAATCATAATTTAATATAAAGGATGACAGTATCTGTATAAACTAAAATACATATAAGACATAATGGTTAGTTATAAATCACTGTCAGAAAGTGATTTTTTGGTCTTTTCGAAAAAATAAAATCACATGAAGGTTTGGACGATCGAAGAACGAATCCCTGTATGGAAACCCTACATTTAAATCAATCACTGCCAACGAGGGAAAGTTCTATGATATAAGGAAGTACGATACTAAATAAAGTTAAAAAAAATATTGTTTTTCTTAGGGTTTCCAAAATGTTCTGTCATTTTCCTCGAATGGGCGAAAAATCTTTGAAATCCTCAATACTGCTTTTTCATAGCAGTATTGATGATGTTGATACCATTTCTATAGGTACAGACGCGCAATAAAAATCATTCTATCTTCTAGCAAGAGATTTATCATGGAATATTGCTCATATGCCAATTTTTCTTCTGTGGAAGCCATTTTCTTCGGGTGTCTGAGTAGCTTCAATCCTGCCACTCAGCTTCATCAAACCCAAAAGTTGTGAAGAAGTGTACTTGTAAGTTATATCAAATTTATGTTTTTTCAGATTATTGAACTAAAGTAAAGTTTATGTAACTGTTTAATCGTCCATAACAGGATTTCTATTGCAAAATGACTTCTTCAGTGGGAATGGACGTCAAAGTGCAAGAATACGTCACATTGAAGGTCTGTATGTGAAAGTATATATATATATATACATATATATATACCGTATATGAAAAATGAAATAAAGTGTGAAATTAAAGTAAAATTTGAGCAAAAAGCTAGAAAAATGCAAAAAAACACTTTTTTTTTTAAATTTGTGTTTATTCGAAAAACTAAAAATTGTCTTTTTTGTCAAATTTGTGAGAATATATACTGTAAAAGATAAATAATTTTTATGAGTCATTCTAAAATATATCTGAATTCAAAATTTTATTTCATTAAAAATGTTTACCTTCAAATGTATTCGATTCGTATAGGTCAACACTACTCATCTCATATGTGTATTGATTTTAAAAATACTTTGAGAACCATTTTTTCATCGTCTTTATGAAACTTTAAATTTGATCCAAACTTCTATTTCAAAGAGGCTCTGACAAATTTTTTACAACATTGTCTTGTATACTATTATGAAAATGTTGATATCATGTTTTATTTTGTGGTAGGACTAGGGATGTCAAAAATATTTTATTTATGTTTCACGAATCATGGATTATTTGATTCATTTTCCCAGTAATATGAAATCGTGTTCAAAAAATTCAACATTAACTGATATTTGATTTCTATTTAACGGTCTCCTGAGTGAATTTGTTTGTGTGTGATAATACTTCTGAATCAAATATTCGATTAATAAAAAGGACTTGGGTGCGATGGCCTAGTGGTTATACATGTTGGCATCACATATTGAAGATCTCGGGTTCAAGTCCTGGCTTATTTAATCCATGCCCATCACTCAACCCAGGGTGTAATAATTTGGGTAGGTTAAGCCGAACAGGAAAAGATCATATCTTTCCAGCATTTCTTACCCTGTCCATCTATAAGTATTCGCTAGTACAGGGCCTTGGACAGGGTGGTCCATTCCATGAAGTGGGTATGAAAAAAAGACTATAGCACAACGTGCAGATATCAATTTTTATTGTTCCAACATTTATTTTCAAGGTTCCTTATGAAATTCTAAACAAGCGTTTCCGATCTGCTCAAAAGACTATCGATCGGGAACTTCATGGGGTTGCTGGAGCTCTTACTGACTTGGAGAGGTGTATAGAGTCTGGGAATGCAACTGCAGGAAATGTTGTTACATTACTTGATGGCGTTGTGGAGAAAATAAACAGCATGAAAAGAAAGGTAGGCTGCTTTAAGTAGTAAGGGGCATGACCGAAATTCAACCATTTTCTTTATTCTTTGTATAGCCACTTCTTAAGAGTGGATCAACGTGTCCAGGGCCCTGTGACAGCGGCCACTTATAGACCGAAAGGGTTACAATTGCTGGAAAGATATGATCTTTTCCTGTTCGGCTTAGCCTACCCAAGTTATTACACCCGGGGCATGGATAAGCGAGCCGGACTCGAACCCGAGATCTTCAACCTGCGATGCCAACATGTTCAACCACTAGGATACCGTGCTCACTTGGGATGAATCAGAGCGTTCACATGCCAAACAATATGCTTGTTCCATCCCTCATGTATAAGTAAGTGGTGGTGGGTCTATGCATTAGGATTTGAATAAAATATTTAAAGTTTGGGTTTATATTTCGCTACTGGTGTATTTGCAAATTTGTATGAAAACTGACCTTGACCCATAAATGCCTTTAAGTATGTAGTAGATACTTTTACCGTCGCCCAGGGCAGATACCACTCAATGCTGTTTACCATGGCGATTCGGTTCTCTTTTGGTTTTTTTCTTCGCTTAGTGCAGTTGCTGGTACTACATCTCACAGTAGTTCTTTGCTATTAAGTAGCCGTTAGTTCCTTTTGGGCAATGCTTTTGGCCTTGCTCATAGTGAATTTCAATAAATAAAAAATACACAATATTACTGCTGGTAAGGGCTTAGAGTCCATTTCAATAAAAAAACCCTGAGGGTAGGGATTGTTTTTAAAGCTTTTAAACCCATTTCTCAGAACCCTGCTGTGTGTCTCAGGGATTGCTTTTGACTTTGCATAGAGCGAGTTGTAATATGACGAGCAATTGTGAAATTGTGATGTTTATAGTTTATGAAGCATTTTATGCAACTATAGTACATTCAGACATTCAAAAGTCTTTTTCACATAGTGAAATATTTCTATTTTTGTTGATTTTTTTTTGGTGTAATATATTTTTTTTCATTTGTCTGCACGAATTATATTGAAAAGGAAAAAATATTTTTAATTAAAATACACTTTCAGCAAGGCCGAAAAGAACCAACTAATGACAACTTTTTTCATCAAAGTTCACACTAAGCGAGGCCGGAAGCAGCTCCCAAAGGGAACCAACCAATGGCCTCTCAATAGCAAAGAGCTACTAAAAGATGTACTACCAGCAACCACACTCTGAACGGAAAACATCCCAAACATAACTGAACCGACATGGTAAAGTGCAGTGAGTGGTATCTGCCCTTGGCAATGGTGAAACAATCATCCACTTAATTCCAAAAAGCTACTATACGATGTAGCACCAACATTTTCACTCTGATCTGTAAAATATCTCTGTTAATTTGTGTTTCACTGAGAAATGATTGAATGCAGTAATAAAAATATTCCAAAACCTAATTACCAATTTCAATTTAAAACAGGCAGCCGATGCTATAGAATTGGAAGAAGCCAGTGCCAAATTATGCAAAAAAAGAGTTGAACATTTAAAGGTTAGTAGCAACACAAACATTGGAGCATTTAGAACCATGAAAATAGGGGAGCAAAATTAAAAAAATATCAGAAGTGAAATCATAATATATATACAAATCATAAGTATTGCAATAAACAAGAAAAAACGTTTTTCAGAAAATTAACACCTATTTTCTGAAATGCATATCTTTTTAAGTCTCGTTGAAATGAAATGAAGTTTTATTCAAGAGTATGCAATTAACAATGTTCACAATTATATCTGGTTATGAGATTTATCTTGCTATTCCATCCAGTGTGGAACCAATGAGGAACCGGTAAGGTTATCGAGCATTGTCCCAGGGCGCAAAAATTTGACCAATGTCGTAGACTTGATAACCTTTGCTGTTTTTTTCACAGCACCAGTCGATTTCGCAAAAATTTGACCAATGCCGTAGACTTGATAACCTTTTGCTGGTTTTTTCATGGCACCAGTCGATTTCGCAAAAATTTGACCAATGCCGTAGACTTGATAACCTTTTGCTGGTTTTTTCATGGCACCAGTCGATTTCGCAAAAATTTGACCAATGTCGTAGAATTGATAACCTTTGCTGGTTTTTTCACGGGTCCAGTCGATTTCGCAAAATTTGACCAGTGTCGTAGAATTGATAACCTTTGCTGTTTTTTTCACGGGTCCAGTCGATTTCGCAAAAATTTGACCAGTGTCGTAGAATTCATAACCTTTGCTGTTTTTTTCACGGGTCCAGTCGATTTCGCAAAAATTTGACCAGTGTCGTAGAATTGATAACCTTTGCTGGTTTTTTCACGGGTCCAGTCGATTTCGCAAAAATTTGACCAGTGTCGTAGAATTGATAACCTTTGTTTTTTCAAGGGACCAGTCAATTTCGCAAAAATTTGACCAATGCCGTAGACTTGATAACCTTTGCTGTTTTTTTCATGGCACCAGTCGATTTCGCAAAATTTTGATCAATGTTTCATTTTTATTATTGTTTCTATGTTGTTATTTATAAAATTATGGTTATTGCTCAAATTTTTTTTGGTACGAATAAAACATTGAACATTGATTAATCTGATTAAACATGGCTTGGCGAAAATTTCAAACAAAAGTTTTTCATTTGCGAAAGAATTTGTGAGGTACATCTCAGTCTCCAGATAGAAGCCCAGATGTTTGTATTGTAACATACTCATGAAATGGGTTAATCTACTCTCACTCTTGTTTTTAATGTATAGCAGTATCAAAACTATACCAAAAGCATCATAATTTGACTTAAAGTCAGATAAACTAAGAAAAAGGGTCCTATCAGAAAAAAATATAATAAAATACACTATTCTGTTTTGCGTACCCCGGTTAGGTCACTGTTAAAGCGGCTTACAGCTTCCTCCACCAACCTTGTCCAAACACAGGTATAATGAGTAATATGTTAGGCCAAATTGTTCACCCTTGATTCGAGACTGCTATCTGCTCCATCGGTCGCTTTTTGGCATATGGTTAAGAAGTGGTCTCTGCTTTCCTCTATCACAGGTTGGAAAAGAGATCTTATCTATTATTTTATCTCTCAAAACAATTGGTGGTGGTCAAAACTATATACTTTTTTCATTTATTATCCTCTAACAACATACAGGAAATGTTGTTAAAGCAATCCTAATGCTTATTTCAGGAACACGCAAGTTCGTCGCCACATGTCGTGTCTCAGTGGAAGAAGACGAGATTCGATAGGATGGTTGTTGATCATTTATTAAGATCTGGGTTTTATAACAGTGCTTTGAAGCTCGCAAGAGATTCGAATATAGAGGTATATTGTTGTATTTTATTGAACACAAATACAAATGAGATGATATGGAACTAGTAGGCATATTATCCTTTCTGATTAAACCTGCAGGTCCAGGCCAGACTGGCAGAATACCACCTACTCAGACACCCGAAGCAAATGGGTTCCATCTGAAGAAAATTGAGCAAATAGGCAGTATTTCATTGTATGTTTGTGAGTAGAAGATAAAAGGTTTTTATTTTTGATATCTGGTAGCAACAAAACTGTATAAAAAGGTTCAAAATCATCAATACTGCTATGAAATAGCAGTGTTGATGGTTTTGAAGCTTTTTTGCTCTTTCAAAGAAAATGACCTCAACTTTTCAGACACCCGAAGAAAATCAAGATTCTGCCTTGTGGTGCATGCTAACGAAGACCGGCAAAGTGTTAGCTGATATGCTAGCATTCAAGAAGAAAATAAGTGTCATTTGAAGAAAATTGCAAAACAAAATTCTTGATAAAATCTTTTACTAAAAGATTGGAAGGATTAGTTTTAAAAATTCTCAATTTTTTTTTCGAATAAATTTCACTCCAAGCAAATTCAGAAGCAGCACAATAAATAAACAACTAACAATCAATCCACGTAAACTATAAACCTGTAACTGCACCCCGAGAGGAAAATGCTGAACTGCATGGTAGAGCGCAGGCATTGGTACCTGCCACGAGCTAGCTATAAGGATAAGATTTCATTTTTATCTTGTGGGAGAAGAAAGCCGAGAATATGGACTTAATCATATGGCGAACCACGATCTCTTGTACAGATACCAGCTCCGAATTGGTTATTTTTTTTTTATCATTTTCTCTCATTTTTCCTGTGCGTGGATATGGTTGGTGGAGGAAACTCTAAGCAGTGTTTGCATGAACCACTATGCACCGGCGAGGCATCCAGAAAACCTTTTGCCAATAATTGTCATCCCCCATGGGATTTGAACTTATGCCACGACGATCAAAGATGCGTATCTCGAAGTGTATTCCCAACTCCTGTATCGAATTGATCAACGGGGCGGGGCACCTTATAGCACCAATTAAGTATCAAACTCCTGAAGAAAAACATGTGCTACTTTCTTCTCAACATTCTACAGGATCTGGTCAACATAGATGTCTTCGTTACCGCTTGGGAAGTCGAAAAAGCATTAGAAAAATTTGATAGTTCCCGATGTTTAGCCTGGTGTCACGATAACAGATCTCGACTTCGTAAATTAAAAAGTAATTTGGAGTTTAGCCTTCGAATCCAGGAGTTTGTTGAGCTTGTACGAATCAACGAAAGGGTGGAAGCAATAAAGTAAGATTTTATTTTTATTTTTTCTATAACCACTTCTTAGAGTGGATCACCCTGTCGAAGGCCCTGTAACAGCAGCCACTTATAGACGGGCAGGGTTACAATTGCTGGAAAGATATGATCTTTTCCTGTTCGGCTTAGCATATCCAAGTTATTACACCCTGGGTTGAGTGGTGGGCATGGATAAATGAGTCGGACTCACCGGGACTCGAACCCGAGATATTCTACCTGCGATGCCAACATGTTTAACCACTAGGCCATTGCGCCCACTTTACTTTAATAATCTATTTCAGTCTCTGATCGAGGCTGGCAGAATGTCAGCTACTGTGCTGCTCAGTATGCCAAAGAAAATTAATTCCATCAGAAGAAAAATTACCAAATGGGCATGTTTCATGATATATCTCTTGTTAGAATGTGAAAATGACTTTACTAAGTGACTGGTAGCAACAAAACTGTAGAAAAAGATTCAAATCATCAATACTGCTATGAAATAGCAGTGTTGATGATTTTGAATCATTTTCAAACGATATGAACATTCCAAACACCCGAAGAAAAACAAGATTTAGCAACCTTGCTCTGATCCTTGACGATTGCAAACTTGGATTGCTGACTCGATGACCTCCTTGCCTCTTTCGCAATCTCCATCCATTCCATCTGAATAATTTTTCTCATTTACTTTTTCTTTTATGCTACTTGCTATGTGGGGGCGTTCAAAATATTCGATTCGATTTTCTTAATGATTCAAAATCAACGAATTTAAAAAGGAAACATTTCCAAAAAATTGATGCGAATGTCGATGTCAGGAACAATTTCCTGCAAAAACTTTTTGTTTGTTTAGTATGATTCTTCTATTCTAAATGCAACAAATATTTGATTTTGGCTTAACAAACAACTAACGGCCAGTAGTATATGAAACAAGGCTTCTTAAAAGGTAGTACCAGCAACTGCTTTCAGAGGGGAAAACAATCCAGACAGGACTGAACCCCTATTATAGACCCTGTAGGTACGGGCTTTAGAATAGTTCTAACGTATTTTCTGCGTGTCTTGAGAGGCGACTAAAAGGAAGCAAAGTAGTGGTAGATGATTAAGCCGTTGCCCAGGACAAATACCACTTCCTGCACTTTTCCATGGCGGTTCAGTTCCGTTTGGGATGTTTTCCGTTTAGTTGGTTCCTTTCAGGCACGGCTTTCGACATTGCTCAGAGTGAATTTTTAATAAAAAAACAAAATCATAGAGAGCAGTTAGTGTTATCTGCCCTACCAGGTTTCCACTTTCGTAAAATATTGCCCGATACCTGACCATGTTCAGTGGAACTCAAAGTTAGAGGTAAATTTGTTTATGAGTTAAACAGGTGTGTCTGCAGTAAATATTTGATCCGCGTCTAATTGAACACATGAAATGATTTACTAGAGAGGTTCAAAGTCTTGCTTCACACTTATTCAAATTTATTTCTGTAACGTTTCGTCTGACCAAGGTCAGACTTCTTCAGACAAGCATATTAGAAATATCTATAATATTTTACTTTTAAGATGCTTGTCTGAAAAAATCTTTTGTCAGACTAAACGTTACAGAAATAATTTTTGTAAGTGTGAAGCGATACTTTAAACTTCTCTAGTTAGTCAGAATTACTCTTGCTACTGTATCCTTGCATGTACTGCATACGAATCCGCAAACACAAAGGCACAGAAGGATAAGTAGTTAGTCCACGTCCCCCAGACCAATATCATGAAATGATTTAACAGCAAAATGAAATTAATTTGATAAGAATTTAAGAATATTATAGTGTTTTATTCAAGAATAATATGAGAACTGCCATATTTACCATTTTTCTTCTTTATTGATGACAAATTTGAATCCAGTCCCAATTTAGATTCATTACTTTTGAAAGTTCATAAAATTTGTGCCAAAATTTTTTTTTCTGTATAAAAAGGAGAATTCTGTGTTTTTTTCTGAGTTAACATATACATTTTCTAGAGACATTACAGCTGAAAAAGGGATCACAATATAAACAATGGTATAACCATTGAATGAAAACTGTCTAAAGGTTTAAAATTATCAATACTGCTATGAAATGGCAGTGTTGATAGTTTTTAAACCGTCATTGCCCATCCAAAGAAAACTATTTAAACTATCCGGACAACCGAAGAAAAATTCTACCCCACTGCAGTATGCTAACAATACATTCATTCCCACAGACACGCGAGAAAATTTTTTGGAACTGCGGAAGGATCTCAACTTGAAGAAGTGAAACAGGTGACACATTCTTATGTTTTTAACTTTTTTTTTATTAAAATTCGCTCAGAGCAAGGCCACAGGAGGAGAATCAAACTCGAAAATTCTTCCGAAGCCACTAAAGTGCAAAGAGCTACATGAAATGCAGGAATAGGAACTAAGGAACCCCCATCCCCGATAGATGTCTATTAACGCAAGTTTTAAAGCCTCGTAATTACATAGGGGGATAGGTTATGTTTATATCCCATGGGAGAGGAAAGGCAAAGGCATGTGGTAATCCATGACCGCTCATGCGAAAGTAATATTCAGTTGATTTTATCTGAACAAATAAAAAAACTTATGATGTGAATGACTAACTATGGATATTTTTGTAATTTTTTTCTTTGGTTGTACCTTGAAATCTATGGATATTTTCGTAAATTTTTTTCATCTTTTTTGTATTTTTACCTTGGAACGGCCTGCCTTCCTTGCCTTTTTAGATTGCTCTATATTCATTTTCGATTTCACAAAGTGTAGCAGAAATAGTAGTTTTCTGAATCCTCTATACATAATTAAATACTAACGAAACATCAATATTGGCTTATTGTTTTTCTTTATTTTTATTTATTAAATAGTTTTCAGCTGGATGCAGCTTCTGAAAGGAACTAACTAACAACCACTTAATGACAAAGATATAAAATGTAGTACCAGCAACTGCACTTTATTAAGCGAAAAACTCCTCAAAGAGGACTGGAATATTATTGTAAAGTGCAGTGAGTGACATCTGCTTTTGGGCAATGGTAGAGCCAGAGTCATCCACTACTTCTATTGCTCCAACAAGGCCTTAGAGTCACTAATCAACCCCCCACTAACATGTCAGTGGACCACATGTTTTTCCAAAGCTTACAAAACTACATAAACTTCATAAATTAGGTACAGGGAATCTTACACGCATAATTTGACCCGATCGTTTGCCCTTCTTGAAATCCTAATGTGAAATTTCATTTTGCCAAACATGAGGTACAGATGACATTGCCAGAGAACTTGTTTTCCCTCGGATGTTCGAAATATTCATGCCAGTTTCGTCGGATGACAGAAAAAGCTTCAAAACCTTTGAATTTGAACCTGTTTTACAGTTTGATTGCAATCAAATTCATCACTGGCTAAATATTCTTCTGATGGTAATCATTTTCTTCGGGTATCTTGAGTAGCAAAGTAGTTTCTTTCATTCTTGCTGTCTGAGGCCTTTCTTCTGATGGTAGCCCCTCTCTTGGGGTGTCTGAGGAGTATCATTCTGACTGTCTTAGACCTAGATTATGCGATCTATCAGTTACTCTTACTAAACAAAACATGTTTGATCAAAATATTTCTAACTGGGATTGTTTAAATAATTCTCCTTTTGTCACACAGGTAATGGGTCTCCTTGCGTTCCCTGTGGACACCCACGTCTCACCGTACAAAGATTTATTCTCACACACTAGATGGCAGCAACTGAAGGAGCAGTTTCGATACGAAAATTATAGACTTCATCAATTAAGCGATGTGTCGGTCTTCAAAGTAACGTTACAGGCTGGGTTATCTGGACTGAAAACACAGTATCCTTTTAAAGAGAATAGTGGAATTTGGTTTAACTACCGTCCAGAGCAAATATCACTTACTGCCCTATTATGACGGTTCCTCTTTTATCATTTTTTTTATAGCCACTTTTTTATTTAGTGGATCACCTTGACCAAGGCCCTGTACTAGCGGCCACTTGTAGACTGAGAGGGTTGGTGTTGCTGTAAAGATGTTACACCCAGGGTTGAGTTGTGGGTATGGACTGTCAAGCCATCACCTTGTGGGGCTACTACTTTATTTGGTTTTATTTTTTTCCCCATAGCCTCTTCTTGGAGTGGGACACCTTGACCAAATCTCTGTACTAGTGACCACTTAAAGATGGATAGGGTTAGAATTGTGATCTTTTCCTGTTCGACTTAGTCCACCCAAGTCATGAGTGGTGGGCGTGAATCAACAAGCCGGACTTGCCGGGTACTCTAACCAGATATCTTAAACCTTCGGTGCCAACGTGTTAACCACTAGGCCATTGCATCCACTAAATAGCAGTGTTGATGGTTTTGCAGTCTTTTTGTCAATCAAAAATTTGTATACCCTAACCCGACAAGATTAAGACAATTGAAATAAAAAACATTCTATCACCCTGTTGTACACTGAAGACAACTCAAATATATCACTCACAGTTAGGGCTGGGCAATTCGATTCGGTGATTCGAATCGATTCAAAGCAAAATTTATTCGAAGCAATCATGAATCGATCGTAGGAACAAAAAACTAAATAAACTAGATTTTTCATTTTTGACAACAAAATGCTATCAATTTTGGTCAAATTCGACCAAAATCAATAGCATTTTTTCGTTAAAATATAAAATATGAGAAGTGTTGCTCTTAGACAATGCAGTGTGAATTGAAAAAACACTACAAACTATCAATTTCTCAATAACCATGATGGTGTCAAATTGTATTAGTAAGAATGGGATATTTGATATTTACTTGGAATTAATGATTCGAATCAAGATTAGAATTCAAAGGGATTTGGTTTTGCCCAGCCCTACCCACAGTACACACAGGCTTCGCTCACTAAGTCATTTCAGAAAAACTTCTAGTTTCAAGATCTTTTATGTTTCGTCAATTTTCCTCAACTCCGAATATCAGCCAATGTTACAGAGAAGAAACGAAGAATCCTGATTGCCCTGTTTGTAATCCAACTTTTAATAAACTTGCGGAATCTTTGCCGTACGCCCACTGCACTCAATCCAGACTTATTTGTGGAATTACAGGTTTGTCAAAGTTAATTGTTCTTTCAAATGAATTTCCTTTAAGTATTTCAAGGGCTTTTTCATGAGAGGTCCAGGTTTTTTTTCTTCTTGTAATTCACTCTGAGCAAGGCTGGAAGCAATGCATAAAGGTAACCAACTAACGACCACTTAATAGCAAAGAGCTACTACGAGCTGTGGTACAAGCGGCTGCAGTTTAAGCGGAAAACATCCCAAAAGAAACCGAACCTCTATAGTGAAGTGGTATCTGCCCCGGTCTGCTCACTTTTTTGCTTTTTAGTCCCTCTTATGACACACAGGAAATAGGTAAGAACTGTTCTAATATCTGTTTAGTTAATTATCCTTGAATTGTGATTGAAATTGAATTATTTTAATTTATAAAGTTTGGCATAAATTATGAATTTGTTGCACTGTAAACAACACATAGTGCTTTAACGAATACTGAAATTTTGAGATTTTATCTCTTACAGAAAGATCAAAATGTTTTTGGTCACGAGGTAGCATTGTGACTATAAGAAAGCTTTTGGTGTACCACTATCTCGAGGTTCTCAAATGTGGCCCTTTGGGTTTCGAAAGAGCAATAGCACAGTTAATCACATATTTATGACAAAAGTCACTTTCAAGGGGACCGCAGTCTTTTTGGTTCACACTTATGGGGGCAGCAACTCTGGACGAAGTTGAGAATCATTTTAATAAAATTAGTAAATGATATCACTTACACAGCATGAAATTAACTATGTTTACATTTATATATGTGGTTATGAGATTTATCTTGCGTCTTCTCATTTCATCTGGCATGGAACCAATGATAAACGGGCAGAGTTTTTCGAGCGTTGTCCCAAGGCTGTGGGTTATAACTCCTCACCCAAATGCACACGGCATGTAAGCGTTTTTCGTTTATCAATCTTAACCGTACTTTGTCAAATCTCATCATCCACTAGGTGTTACTTTCAACATCTTTTGCCCATTTCATCACGCCATTATAGCCCACAGACGTTCAGATACTCTGAGAGAAAATACGATTCTGTCGCCTAACATCATAAGCTAACCTTTTTCAATTTTCAACCTACTGTATCCTACACACAGGTCAAATAATGAATGAAAACAATCCACCAATGATGTTATCTAACGGACATATTTATGGAGATACGGTAAGATGGCTTCGTACCATACTTATATCATTGGAGTCAATCTGTTAACACACACCCTTATCACACACCCAATTTCTATCTAGAACGTGAACGTGGCATAAATTTAACTCGTTTATTTCAAATTTGTTTTAAAAAGTCTTCGGTAAAATGAGACATTTTTTGTCTAATTGTACTTAGGAAAAAGAACATATATCGAGAACGGGACATGAATTTGACCGGTTTATTTCGTAATTGCTTAAAAAGGCTTTGGTAAAGGGAGACAATTTTTTGTTCAATTGTACATAGAAAAATGACATCTAATACCTAGTTCTTTTGTGTTTGCTATATAACACATTATTATGAAATGTAACTTTTTTTACCAGACTGTCAGAATTCTCCTATGCATAAAATGGCGTTCAGTTGCAAAATTATTTATTTGCGAGGCAATTTTCCATGATATATTACGTGGTATGAGATTGAAATGTCTGTTATTGAATGTCCAATATGGCTATAACGTGTTTTTGCCATGTGATTAAGCCTTATTCTTGGCTTTCCTCTCCCGCAGAAAGAAAATGAAATCCTATCTTATTATTTTTATTTTATCAGGGTCTCCAATTATTAGCAAAAGACGGCAAAGTATGTTGTCCTCGCACAAAAGAAGAACATTCACATGTCAATGCGGAAAAAGTCTTTGTTATGTAATCGTTCCACCGTACCTTCTGAGAAATTTCTTGAGTTTTAAGATGCGGAAAGACCATATTAGCAAAAGATATTGGGGGCGATGATCACATGAATGAAATGAAAGATATGGGAATAAACGAGAAGAATGTTATATTCCCTCATTAATGCACTTTGTATTAATACTAAACACTGTACTTGAAATCTCTTCGCTTCCAAGATTGCCCACAAAAAGAGTATTTCGAACATTCAAAAAAAAATCCTAAATGTTATTCTCTTAACAATTTGAGTCATGAACCCAATTAAAACTGAACGGGTATGGACAGTAACAATTCCAAATTCTTCGCTACACACAGAAAATATGGTGCGAAACATAAAACATGTAATGTGTGTCTAAAAAGCTGTAAAAATATCATTTTAACCATGCCTTCGTGGTATAAAATGATACTGGTTGTACCCTTTTGCCCCTTAGATTATGGCTGTTATGTCTGTGTCTTTTGTGCATATCCAACTAAAGATAGACATTAATGGAGATGAGACTCGAAAAATGTCAATTTTATTAAGATTGCTACAAAAAAGCTTCGAAACCATCTCTGCTATTTCATAGCTGTGTTGATGATTTTTAATCTTCATCTAGTTTGGCTGCAGACGCTTTAAAGAAAATGTACTCGTGTCAAGTGAATTATTATGAAATATTGCCTATTCCTTAATTTTCTTCAGATTCCAGTTATTTGCTTCAAGGGTCTGATGAGTAGAGCAGTAAGTAGCTTACAGTCTGGATCCCTGGTTTCAGATTTAGTCTCTTTGCTAATCTCTATTTTTTCTGTGTTTCCTCTTGCGCTATATCCAGTTGTTTGTGCATTATCGAGCGACGTTTGGGTGCCCAGATATCTCAATCAGTAAAGCATTGGAAATACGCTTCCGGGCTACGCATCACTGACGTCCTGGGTTTGAATCCCATTGTGGGGTGGTTATCTCCTTGCCTAGGCTTTCACTAAGCTCTGCTCAACTAATCATCTCCATGAATAGAAAATATATGAAGCCAAAAACCTTCACCCCCGATTCGGAGCTGGTATCTGCACCAGGTCATGGTTCGCCATATGGTTAAGCCGTATCTCTGCTTTCCTCTCTCGAAAGATAAAAATGAAATCCTATCCTACATAAAATCGTCGTATTTGCTGGCGTTACTACTGATGATTTTGTTGATCTATTTTTTAAAAAATTGTGGAAGCATTTTTCTGTTAATTTGCTCAAATATGTCTTGTTGTGCTCAGTCCCAAAATCCAAACACCGCTATTTGGTTCTTATCTTATTTGGTTCTTGAATTTAATCAAAGAATATATTTTTTATTTGGATTTACAGACTATTATGGTATTTTAAAACATCCAGGAATGAGTTTTTTTTAAATATTTCAAGTGTCATTTTTGAGAAGAATTATTCATGCTTCGTTCTGAAGGGGAGATTGTGGACTTGAATTTGCTTAAAAGTCATTTTGTCCCAATACTGTTAAAGCATGTGAGCCACTAAAGGAACATTTTGCTTGAAGTCAACTTATCCAGTGTATGCCTTGTTACGACTATATTCCAAAGATGTGCTATTTCATTTATTATTATTATTTATCTTGCCTTGCTAACAAGAACTTCAATATATTTAAGACTGCATGGAATTATGTCTGATAATAATTAGGGATGCTTACTTCAGGATTGCTAGATATGTTAGGATTGGTATTTTATTTCCTGATTTTCCATGGTCCATGCACAGGAATAATGAGAAATACGATAATCCAAAAATCTTCACCACGATTCGTGACTGGTATCAAGTCGTGGTTAAGCTGTATTCTTGGCTTTCCTCTCGCAGGATAAAAATGATACCCTATCCTATATTCATACTGCGGAAAAAAGCCATGGACTGGAAAATCATGTGTTGCGAGCGGCTATTTCATTTATCGTAAATTTGTTTTCTAATCTGGAAGACTAAGACCTTTGTAAGGCACAATTTTTTAATATTTTCGGCTCTCGAGAGTTGCTGGTTTCATGAAAATGTAGTAGTGACTGAAGCTTAATCTCAACTATGCTCACTGTAGTTGGTAGGTAATTTTACCAACGGCCAGGGCAGGTGCCTCGCACTGCACTTCGCCGTGGCAGTTCAGTTCCGTTTGGGATGTTTTCCATTTGGAAGATTGCAATTTCTGGTACTGCCGTACGTCTTTTAGTAGCTTTTTGCTATTATGTGGCTGTTAGTTGGTTCCTTGTAGGCACTGCTTCCAGTCTTGCTCAGAGTGAAGTTCAATAAAAAAAGCCATTTGTACTGGAACGAAAAGATACCAAAATACGCTAAAAGGTCGCTAATTTTATCGGGATTGTGTAGCGATGGAGACTGGGAAAACCTTTTCTTGTAATATGAAGATCATTTAGTATAAAATTTTACAGATTCAACAATCAATTTTCGTAAATCCGAATGAGCGAAGTGCAGCAGTAGATGGATTCAGCATTGAGGTTATTGGCTGGGCCTATACAAGTTTGTTTAATGGAGGCTATGGATTCATCAACCTAGCTTGAATTTAGATGCCTTTCATCTAGGGAGAAGTTTGATTATGTTTCTTGAATCCTTTGTCTAATGTGAAATGCCAAATATAAAATATGCAACGAACAGGTTCATTTTGCATTCAAATCATTACCCAGTCTGAAGTTCAGAGCTAGACTAAAAACTTTACTGAGAACTATTCAGGAACATATTAGTACATATAATTTGTATGATATGCGCAACCGAATAATATTTTACCAACGTTTCAAATGTTTGTTCAGTTGTTTTTCATCAGGGTGATATTCGAAACGTTGTTTTCATTTCACCACCACAGATCAAACAAATTATAGAGTATCCCTGGTGGCAATCACAAGATGAATTAGGAATAAGTTATCTGAAATAAAAAATATGGGTCCTTTCAGGCACCGCTCCCGGCCTTGCTCAGAGTGAATTTCAATAATAAAAAAATATATATATACATATATCTTTTGTGAGAAATAGCTGTCGAACATAACTTTTAACGAATGACGCAGGTTCGAACCTCAGCGCAGTATGGTTAAAATCAACGAACAAAAAAGCTACGAAGAGCAATGCGTTCGGGATGACTCTGGTCAAGGCATTGTAACCCAAAGCCCTGGGACAATGCTCGATAAACCGATGGAATGAAGCAAGATGATTCTCGTAATCAGAATTAGTAAATGACAATGGTAAATCATTGCATACTGTGAAGTGGAGTTCATTTCATAATACCATGAATTTCAGGTATCATTCAAAGCCGCTGATGGCAGACAAAACCTTTCTTCTCAAGTCCACAGTAAATTAGATTGTGAAAAAACATCAAATCTTTTGGGTCGTAAAGTTAGACACAATCTTCCATTTTAGGCCAAATTCTGACCCAAATGGGTTTAATTCAAAATTATCCGCGCCTCATAATATCAAAGATCTTGAACACTGCCACTGTTTGAATTAAATTCTCTCCCCACCGAAATTAAGCAACAAACATTCCTTTCTAGTAACCAGAATATATTTGATCTTAACAGAACTGGGAAAAACATTTGATCAATAACAAAAACATGTCCTCACGCACCTAAGTCTGTTCTGTGAAGTAAATATCTTTGGTTAAAATTATATGCCGTTTTGTGTACTCCTGAAAGAACTTTTTTTAAAGAGTTTAAATTTGAGAAATTTTCACTATAAAAAAGAACAAACATTGGCTATTCTCCTTAAGTTTTCAAAGGGAAGAATCAAATTCAGACAAAAAAGATGGGATTTTAACTGTAAGCTGGCTACCCTAATTTTATGTCTGACAGCTGACTTGGCATCGTAGATGGTGGGTATTTCAGATTCCCGGTATGTCTATCTCGTAAGCGTCCACTATTCAACCTACTGGTGTAATAATCCAAGTAGGTTTGTAGGCGCAAGGACCTAGTGTTTAAACATGTTGGCATCCCAGGTTGAAGATCTCAGGTTTGAGTCCTGGCAAGTCCGCCTCATAAATCCATGCTCACCACTCAACCCAGGGTGTAATAACTTGGGTAGGCTAAGTCGAAAAAGGAAGATTATCTCTTTCCAGCACCCTGTAACGCTGCCCGTCTATAAGTGGCTGCTAGTACAGGGTCTTCAGGAGGGTGATCCACTCAAAGAAAAAAAACCTTGACTAAAAACTTAGGAGACCAGGAACCCTGTTCCCCTTTAAATCGCAGCCTGGGATAGGATATTCCCTGGGGGTGATCCCCTCAATTGAGTCATTGTCAAAAAAACGCAACTGTTCTTGTGTATTTCGTTCTCTGAACCCAACAACACTTAGCAGCGTCATTCTCGTGAAAAAGCACCTTGTCAATATCACCGTTTAGAACACCAATGGTAATACACAACCCTGCTCAGCTACAGTCGAATCTGTGAAAGGTGCAATGGAAAGATTTGATTACTTAATTCACAGAGGAGTTAGTAAGTAGAAAGTTTGACCAAGTTTTATTTCGTATAAGTTTATTCTTTTCGATTCTGTTGATTTCAAATCACTCGGAAAATCAAACAGAGTAATTTATGATTAACGAATCAGACATTTTGGAGAGCTCTAACTATAGCAAAATAATTTTATGACCTTGAAAAATTATGTTCATGCAAAGAAAAAATCAGTAAACGCTAAAGCAAAAGTGCACAGAATCAAATAGTTTACATTTCTATAAAATAGATGTCAATTTTGGAGTCTTTAACAATATTCTAATAAAATATTTTTGTTTGTTTATTATATTACTTCTGTTTTATTTGATTTGATTCTGAACTCAACAGATATTAAAGTTTGACCACCCCTAGTATCTCTGTGAGAGGTTTTGGTCCTTAAGAACGCTATCTTTGATCAGAAATTTAGAATATGAAAATATTGAGATAAAATTTCACTACTTTGTACAAACCTTCGTCCAGTAAGAAACAATCTCGGACTAAATCCCAGTAGATGTTCAGGTGATGAGAGATCATTCTTAAACAAAAAATTTATTGCTATGAGAGACATCATCAACTCATAGATAGGGCTGGGTCGAATCACATGGGATTGGAATTTGATTCGAATAATTTTTTCGAAACACAAATTCCATGTAAATAACAAATATCTCATTTTTACTATTACAACTTGTCTTCGTTGTGAAAATCAAGAAATTTATGGTTTATAGTGTATATTCAATTTACACTCCATGTCTGAGAGCAACAAATTTCATATTTTAAAGAAAAATAAAAAGATTTTGGTCGAATATGCTTGTTCGCGATTCCCGCTAGATTCGAATATATATTGTGCTTCAAATCGATTCAAAACGCAGAATCGAATTGCCCAGCCCTACCTAAAGACTCTTCAGACTCTTAAATTTTGAGTTATCGGATACCAGAAATTATAAAGAAATAGACTCCAATGACCCCTAACAAAATTACTTATGGGTTTAATTAACCTTAGGGGTTAGCTGTTAGCTCAACTGGTAAAAGCATTAGGAATACACTTTGAGCTACACATCACTAATGTTCGAATCCAGCAAGGGGCGATTGGACCTTCCACTGGTGCCCGGTAGTTTCATGTAAGCATGGCTTGCGGCCATGCATGCCGGCAATTCCTTTACCAACCACGTTCATGCACAGGAAAAATCAGTAAACGTTAAAGCGAAAACCTCAACGCCGACTTGGAACTGGTATCTGCACGAAAAGTCTTGGTTCATCATATTCTCTGATTTCCCCTCCACAAGATATAAATGAAATCTTATCAGAGTACGAAAAAGTTATAACAAACATACTAACTGACAACATGCCATCCCGGTCTGGATTTTATACCCAATCGATCAAGTAAAAATATAAGTAGGCTCGACAGCTCATTTAGTTGAGTACCCGGTTAGCTCAGTCGGTAAAGGTGTTAGGAACACGCTTCGAGCCACGCATCACTAACATCCTAGGTTCGATCCCGTGTGGGATGCATATATGAGAGAGGATTGCTGAACACCTTCTATGCTACACGAAGGTCCACGTAACCAATCGTTACGGCTTCCTCCACCAACCACGTCTCTACACAGGGGACAAATCTATAAACTTGGAACTGGTATCTGCACGGGAAGTCGTGGTTTGCTATATGGTTAAGCCGTATTCTCGGTTTTCCTCTCACACATGATAAAAATGAAATCATATCCTCTCCTACTTTACTCAATACTCAAAATAGACTTTTTTTATTGAAATTCACTCTAAGCAAGGCCGGAAGCAGCTCCTAAAGGGAACTAACCAACAGCCACTCAATAGCAAAGAACTACTAAAAGATGTAGTACCAGCAACTGCAATCTGAACGGAAAACATCCCAAGCGGAACCGAACCACCATGGTAAAGTGCAGTGAGTGGTATCTGCCCTGGACGATGGTAAAACCATCTGTCACTTATATGCTTCCTTTTAGTCTCCTTTTACAACATGCAGGAAATACGTTAGGACTATTTTAAAGCCCATACCTACAGGGAATGAAACTTACCGTAATATTCTGAGATCTGCAATGCTGTGATAAATCAGACGAAGTAAAGACAGGTGATGGTTCATGAGAACTCGACTGAGTCAGGGAGGGAGAGCTTGGAGTATCTCTGGAAATAAAAGAGAAATATTGAACAAATTTAATTTATTTTCTGTATGTTTTAAAAGATGACTGAAAGAAACGAAGAAGTTGTAGATGGTCTTATTATCGTACAAGGCTGGTGCCATTCACTGCACTAACAAGATGGTTCAGGTTAGGATGTTTTCACTTGGATTACGATTGCTGGTACTACATACTGTGATATTTTTTTATCAATACGGTCAAAGCAAGGCTGCAAACGATACATATCCTACTTGAAAAGTTTCCTGAAAAAGCTAAAGTGCAAAGAGCTACATGAAATACAGGAATAGGAACTGAGCAATTCTCTGCCCCTAACACAAGTTTTAAAGCCAGGCGGATCAAAGCGCTCAAGAAAGCAGTGAAAAGGCAAAGTTTAGGGATTTTATGAAAAACTTGTTGGATAGAGTTTGCTATCTTTGCTAAGTGTAAGTGAGAACTAGTAGATTCCTTTTAAGCTCCGATTCAAGATTCGTGAATCGAATGAAAAAAGTCCTAAAAGTAAATCTTAAAATTAACAAACTAAAAGTGATTTTAGTAAAAGTTTAAAGTCTGCATTTGAGCTCTTCCTACCCTCTTTGGCACAATAAAGCATCCCTCACACCAGTCCTCGGCCTTTGCATGAAATCTTTTATCTTGAAGTTATCCAGTGGAAGACTATCTTCATCTGTCGAGTCTAGAAAGCTTTCAATAGCAAAAGAACTGGGGAGGAACATGTCTGAACAATAAAGCACCAAAACTTGTCATTTAACTGTTCCTTACAGTGTTGGGGGATCGTGCTTGAGTTTTGTGGGCGCATTGGCCTAGTGGTTGAACATGTTGGCATCGCAGGTTGAAGATCTCGGGTTCGAGTCTCGGCGAGTCCGGCTCGCTTACCCATGCTCACCACTCTACCCAGGGTGTAATAACTTGGATAGGCTAAGCCGAACAGAAGAAGATCATATCTTCCCAGCAATTGTAACCCTGTCCGTATATAAGTGGCCGCAGTTACAGGTCCTTGGCAGGGTGATCCACTCTTAAGAAGTGGCTGTCAAAAAAAAAAAATTTTTTCCAATGATGCGACTTGACTTGAGTCATCTTAGATAGATTACTAACCTGTCATTGCTGTTACATAGATTTCAAAATCGACTCGTAAATGTATGACTTGACTTGACTTGCCACTTAAAAGTATTGATTTGAGATTCGAATTTTGGTGAGACTTGGACTCGACTCACAAGGGACTCGAAGTGAGGTGACTCGTTCCCAGCAATGGTTTTATACTGAGATAAAATTACTGAAAAAAATGTAAGCAAAAGTTGATTTACCAACATTTTAAATACTAGGGCAATAATATAAAGGCGGAAAGCAACCAAATATATAAACACTGAAATGTAATCTAAAATTATTCAAAGTGATAAGGGTTTGGTGCTATTTTATCTTGGTATGAGTCTCCCTGGTGGCAATTACTCGCTATATAAGAATTTATTTTCCTAAATCTCTTTTCTTATTGAAATTCTCTCCAGCATTTAGCAGATCAATTCTATGGGAATGTATTTTAATCAGGATGCATTTGATCACCCGTCAGTAAAGTCCCTTGGAAAAAGTTCCTTGTTAGCTTTCCCAGGAAAAGACGAGGAAACTGAAAAATTGTCTCAATTTAAGCTTCGTCAAAATGGGTTTTTTCAGCCCTGTGGGTGCAGGCTTAAGAATAGTCCTAACGTATTTTCTGCATGTCGTAAGAGGCGACTGAAAGGAATCAAAGAAGTGGTAGATTGTTTTATCACCGCCCAGGGCAGCTACCACTTACTACAATTTATCATGGTGGTTTCGTTCTGTATGGGAAGTGTGGTTGCGTGCATTATATCTTGTAGTAGCTCTTTGCCATTTGAGTGGCCATTACTTAGTTCCGTTTTGGTTCTGTTTTCAGCTTTGCTTATATATAAAATTTTATACCATCAAGGCAATCCTCTGTTCCATCTAAATCTCGTTTCTCATAATCCGATACAATCTCTTCTGCCAAATCTTCAATGCTTCCATAGACATTATCAGGTTTAGGCATCCATGGGCTACTGCTTCTTCTTACACTAACCTGTAATGTGTAAAAAGGAAAAAAAATAGGACAAAACAAAAACAACATAATAATCTTTCCATGAAATTGACAAGTATATTTGTAAGATTTCGTTAGGTCATAGCCTAACTTCTTTAGACAAAAACAAGAAATAATTTATAAAACAGTGAATTAACAGTTGCATAAGGTGCCTGCCTGGTTAGCACAGTCCGTAAAGTTGTTTGGAAAACGCTTCAGCTACGCATCACTAACGTCCTGTGTTCGAATCCCGTGAATGATGACTATATATGAGACGATTGCTTGACACCTTGTCGGCACACGGTGGTTCACGTAATCGATGATTCCTCCACTAACCATGTCCATACACAGGAAAAATCGGTAAACGATTAGACAAAAACCTCATCCCAGACTCGGGACTCGTATCTACAAGAGAGGCTGTGGTTCACCATATATTCAAGCCGTACTCTAGGCTTTATTCTAGGCTAAGCTTTGCTCTCTCACAGACTGAGAATAAAATTCTACCCTAACCAAGATAGGAATATTGAGGAAGAAATAAATTACTTACATCGGCCCAATTATGTGAAGTAGAGGCGGACTGTGGGGAGTCTTCGATGATGGTACGTCTGTAACTACTTGGAGGTGTAATGATGTCACACACCGCCCCCGGTGGTGAACTCGACTGAAAAGAGATTTTAAAAATGCATGAAATTTTTAAAATGGTTCATACGGTAATCGCACCTACACCACTATTAGCTGTAAATGGAAATTTTTTGTTTAAATTCACTCTGAGCGCAGGGCCAGAAGCACTGCCTAATAAGAGTTGCTACAAGATGTAAAACCAGCAACTGCACTCTAAACGGAAAACATCCCAAATGAAACTGAACCCCCATGATAAAGTACAGTGAGTGGTATCTGCCCTGGGCAATGATAAAAAAATCATAACAAAGTTAGTTCAGTCAGTATAAGTTACAAAATCTTAGTTTAAAATTCACTGTAGATCAAGATTGAAAGCAGTTACTGAAAGTAATCACTGATACATAAACATCTTACCAGGACTAGCAAAGGGGAAGCTCATGCAGGGTGACAGAAATTGGTTTTCATCGGGTGCCCGAATCGTTCATGTTTTTTTCAAGTGTGTGCGCGAAAGTTTGTTATTTTTGTGGGCGCAATCGCCTAGTGGTTAAATATGTTGGCATCGCAGGTTGAAGATCTCGGGTTCAAGTCCGGCTTGTTGATCCATGCCCACCACTCAACACAGGATGTAATAACTTGGGTAGGCTAAGGCGAGAAGGAAAACATCATATTTTCCAGCAATTCTAACCCTGTCCGTGTATATAAGTGGCCGCTAGTATAGCCCCTTGGTTAGGGTGATCCACTAAGAAGTTGATATAAACAAAAATTCATTGTAGTATTGATAGTAGTAGATAGTAGCCTTTTTGTCCACCAAAAGTAAATGACATGAACTCTTCGGATAGCCGGTGAAAAACAAAATTCTGCCGACAAGATTTATAGTATTCTCAGCTTCCCACCGCCTCAAGATAAAGATATTAGCTTATCCTGAAAGGATTGAACTATTATAACTTCACAAAACTTTGAATGTGAACTATATATCTGATCAAACCAAAGTATTTTGATTCAACTATTCTATTCTGTACACTCAATAGATATATAGAACATCTAAACACTGTAAAATTCAACTAATATTTATCTCAATTTCTAAAAAAAACTTTTTGCAGATATCGTGATTCCTGCTGATTGTTACTCTATAATATTCAACATATCATGATTTTGACTGCTCTGGGCAGATGGACTAGCTACCAGAGTAGGACTGAATTTACTATATTACACAACGTCGACGGAATTATGTAATACGACACACTTATGTAATTAAACTATAGTGACTATTTTTTGAAATTGGTTTATATCAAGCCTTCCCATCGTTTGAGATGAATTAGATTAGGGGCATATCATGCAGGAACCAGAAATGTTAATATTTACGGAATAAATCTGATGTGATTAAGTAAGGTGTACAGCCATTACAATCCAACTCTGCTAACTACCTATAGAGACGGGTATTTCAGAATACTTTGCTATTCTGTAATTGTTCTGGAATAATAAAATCGAATCCAGAATACCGAATCCTATACCTAAATTAAATCATCATTTAGTGTTCAATCTTGCAGTATAACGCCAAACAAGCTATCCAAAAAATTCGGTACGATGTCTTCTTACTCGCCTAACAGTGTATAACATCATACATACGCTGATACGTATGCCATTGGTGCGATTAATTTGTTGTCGTTGTATGCGGGTCGTAATCAAGTGGTAGAAGGTAGCGTCCTTGCAATCACATGCGCATTCGAACTCATACTTTTATGCTGCTGTCTGAATGCACTCGGAAAATGTGCATCAAAGCAATCGAATCTTATTATCAGATTCAAATATGCAACAAGATTCGGATACTTCTATATTCTGAATTGTCCCTCCCAAACTACCATACCAACCCTATCTGAGATCACAAAATACGATACCGGCACCCCAACCAAACGAAATTCAAGCTAAACGTTGGAGCAATCCCTTTACATCAATATGAATTTTTTTTTTATTGAAATTCACCCTGAACCACCATGGTAAAGTGCAGTGAGTGGTATCTGTCATGGGCCTGGTAGAACCATCTACCACTTCTTTGCTTCCTTGTAGTCGCCTCTTAAGACACGCAGGAAATACCTTAGGACTATTCTAAAGCCTCTTACTACACGGCTCAAATCCAATATTAGTTCTGTCCCTGATCTAATTTAAATAATAAAAACCTCTCTTTTGTCGCTTCTCCTCTTTTTTTGCAAACTTTTCTTAAATCTCTTTCCTGCTGTATGATCAGACTTCGAAGTCTCTGACTGGTCAATACTGAAACAAAACTCATGGTAATATTATTTACAGTCAATGTTTTCAGAAATATTTCTTAGATATTGTGCTTTTTTGTTCAATCTTCTCGTAAATTTTTTTGAAATAGAAAGAAAATTGGAAAGATCCAATTTGAAATGATATGTTTCGACATTAAATTTAAAAATAAACGACAGATGACAAAATATTGCCTTTCTTCGGGTGCCTGGATTGCCCAGGTCATTTTCTTCGAATGAACAAAAAAGCTTTGAAATCATCAACACTGCTACCTCATAGCAAAATTGATAATTTTGAACCTTTCCTACAGTTTTGTTGCTACCAGACACTAAAAAAAAAACATTTAAATCTTCTAGCCATAAATATATCATAAAATATTTAACATTGATCAATCGTTAAATTTTCTTCTGATGAAATCCATTTTCTTCGGGGGTTTCAGTAGCAGAGGAGTTGGCCTTCTGCCAGTTTGAATTTTAGTTCAGTAGGCGCGATGGCCTAGTGGTTAAACATGTTGGCATCGTAGGTTGCAGATCTCGGGTTCGAGTCCCGGCGAATCTGGCTCGTTAATCCATGCCCACCACTCGACCCAACTTGGGTAGGCTAAGTCGAACAGGAAAGGATCATATATTTCCTACAAATCTAACCCTGTCCAACTATAAGTGGCTGCTTGTACAGGGCCTCGGTCAAGCTGACCCACTCCAAGAAGCGGCTAAAGAAAGTTGTTTATACTTATTCGTAGTCTCGAAGACTTCTCCCTCATCTTCACTTGAATTATCTGAACAATCTTTTATGAGGCTTCGTTTTGTTCGTTTCAAAGGTCGAATGGGGCTGAATGTCCATGGACAATCTGAAACAAAAAAGACTTAGCTATTTAATAGGAGGTATGCAGGCTTTCAAAGTTGTGGGATTGGGTTTCTAGACTCTTATAAAACTCTCATGAAGCTACCATTGAATTTTCATATATTCATTTTAAAGATGATAATTTCTTGAGATTCCTTTTCCTTATTGCCTGCGTAATCCAACATTAATTCAATCCAATCTGCTATATCACCCTCCCTCCTTGTAGGTGTCTCGCAATTTGTGACGAATCTGCAAATCTGGCCGACGTGTTTAATTGATCAATAGCGCAATACTCAGATGCCATTCAGTCCAGGAGTCCAAGTGAAGTTGTCCATCCCCCGTAAATAACATTGTTTACGATGTTAACGTATTTCGAGCGACGCACAATACACTCCTGAGCTGTCACAAGCAATTTTTATCGGTTCCTCATTGGTTCTAAATCTTATGGAATATTAAGATTCGAGATAAATCTCCTAGCCAGATATAATTGTAAACATTATTAACTGTATACTGTGAAATAAAGTTCATTTCATTACGGTTTTGTATTTGTGTAAATTTATGACAGAACATTAAAAGAGAGAGAATTTTCTTCTGATAGGAAGACATTGAGTGTCTGAGTAGGAAATAGCTGACATTCTCTTCTACCCTACCTGGCAGTTGTGTATCAGGGATAGAGGAGGATCCATTTATTCTCTTCCTCGACTTAGGTGTTTGGCATTTCCTGAAAACAAAATATCAAGTTTGAAAATTGAAATAAACTTATTATTCAAAACTTCTGATGGAAATTGTTGTATAATTTGAATAACAATGCAAGTCACCCCCTCCATCCACATAATTTCTAAGCAATTGTTTGGTAATAGGACCCAGGTTGGGAGAATCCTAGCTACTTTAAAATGGGTTTATCAAAAAAAAAATTCCGGAAATGGGCAATGTTTGATTCATGATATATCTTTGGTTAGAAATTTAATGCCTTCAAGTGGTGGGGTTAGGGTGCCCGGTTAGCTCAATTCGTAAAGCGTTGGGAATAAGCTTCGAGCTACGCATCTCTGACATCATAACGCAGGTTCGAATCCTGTGAGGGATGAAAATTATATGCAAGAGGTCTGCTGGACGCCTTGCCGGTGCACAGTGATTCACATAAGCGCTGCTTACGGCTTCCTCCACCAACCAGGTCCATGCACAGGAAAAATGAGAAACACAATATTCCAAAAAACCTTCACCCAGATTTGGAACTCGTATCTGCACGAGAGGTCGTGGTTCGCCATATGGTTAAGCTGTATTTCGGCTTTCCACCCCCGCAGAATAAAAATGATATTCTATCCTAAGTGTCTGGCCATAATCAAACCGTACAAAAAGGTTCAAAATCATCAGTACTGTTATGGAATAGCAGTGTTGATGGTTTTGCAGCCTTTTTGTCTATCCGAAAAAATGGACATAGCTAAACATTTCGAAAATCTGAAGAAAATCAATATTTTTTCACCCTGCATTGTCCAAAGTTAGTTTTTTTCTTGTCGGAAAAAAACTATCGGAAAGCCGGCGTCTGAGGAAATTGAGTAGCTAACTGCTCAGTGCACTTACCTCTTTTTTGAAACCTTACTCGGAGTTGAGCTCCTATTTTGCATCTGTTGTCCACTGGTTCCCGCAGCAACTGTGATAAAATAGATTATAGGGTCAAGAATTGAAATGTTTTAAGATTTATGATTAGGTTCGAGTCCACGCATAGGAAAAATGAGAAATATTATAAGCCAAAATAATTCACCCATAGTATTCACACAAGAACCCGTGGTTCGCCATATGATTAAGCTGTGTTCACGGCTTTCTTCTCCCGCATGATAAAAATGAAATCCTAAGATATTTCTCGGTCTTCTAACTAAGGTGAACCAGGAAAATGTCATTTGCTGTCCAGGCAACCAAAGAAAAAGTATACGATTGGAAGAAAGACTTGACAAAATAGTTACTAATATTTTTATTTTTATTGAAATTTACTCTGAGCAAGGCCAGAAGCATTGCCTTAATGGAACCAACTAACGATCACATAATAGCAAAGAGCTACAACAAGATGTAGTACCAGCAACTGCACTCTAAGCGGAAAACATCTTAAATGGAACGGAACCGCCATAATCAAGTGCAGTGAGTGGTATCTGCCCTGGATGATGGATAAACCATCTACCACTTCTTTGCTTCCTTTTCGTCTCTCATGACCACGCAGGGAGCACGCTATTTTCTGCAATCAAAAATTATGATAGTAAAAAAACAGCTGCATATTATGAAACTCTAAATGTGTACGGGTAGTTGTACTAAAGTCAAGAGGCATATAAGCTGCTGTAAGTGACCCAAACGCCTGTTATTGGTTGTCACTTGGTATGATGTCGTATCAAGCTTAAATTGTTATTAAATGGTCTGCCACGAACTCCCGGTATCACAGCGAACCGGCATTGCAAAGATTAAAGTGATGCCGTATTTTGGAAAACCCGATACCGCTATTTACCATGATACCGACATGCTGCCCAGCTCTAATTCCAAGTATGAGCGATATATTACCTGGGGTAGCTTTTGCTTATTTCCCCTGTAACCCAGTATTGATTCCCTCCAATCTACTGCATCACGCTCCCAATGAGAGAATAAAAAAGTATGAAATCATTTTGCAAGCCTGCACCCCATATCTGTATTTCATACCAGTTTGCCAAAACCCACAAATAGAAAAAAATCCACTTACCTTTATTCACATTTCCCCCAGCAGCTTGGAGGTCTGGTGGAAATTCAATCTGTTAAAGTAAAAGGAAAATCAGAGGTTTTTACACTTCTCTCATTTTTTTCTTATTATGTTTCATTAGACAACAAGTTCAAGAGTCTTTCTACACACATACGCAGATTTAATTCTGTAACGTATCGTCTCACCAAGGTCAAACTTTCTCAGACAAGCATTTTAAAATACTTACAGAACTTTTTAAATAAGTTTGTTAATGTGTGTAGAGAGACTCTTGGACAAATATGCTTCGAGCTACGCATCTCTGATCGTCATGGTGCAGGTTCAAATCCTGTGAGGGATGATGATTATATGCGAGGGGTCTGGCTGAACACCTCGCCGGTGGTTAACGTAAGCGCTGCTTACGGCTTCTTCCACCCACCAGGTCCACACACAGGAAAAATGAGAAATACGATACTCCAAAAACCTTCACCCTGATTCAGAACTGGTATCTGCACGAGAGGTCGTGGTTCGCCATATGGTAACCTGTATTCTCGGCTTTCCTCTCCCGCAGGATAAAAATGATATCCTATCCTCTTGTCTAGTTAGTTTATATTTTTTCTATAGCATCCTTGTGTGAACCATTCAGATCCACTCTCAAAAAGACATAGAAAAAGGATAAGTAGTTAGCCCCGCGTTAACCCAATAAAGAGCAGACTTAGTTCCGTTAGTTGGAATCTTAAATTTTGATCGAATGGATCGTACAATCTTCTTGAAAGTGAGAACACTCATGGAAGCATATATAAATGGGTTAAAAGACTTTCTGCACAAATAGATGATGTAGAAGACACCATTTATTTATTTTTATAATTGAAATTTACTCTGATCAAGGGTGAACCAGTACTCGAAAGGAACCAACTAATGTCCGCTTGATAGCAAAGATCCACTACAAAATAAGTACTGCACTTTAGGTGGAAAACATTCCAAACAGATCTGAACAGCTATGATAAAGTGCAGTGAGTGGTATCAGTGGTGGATGGTACAACTATCTACCTTTCCTTTTTCTCATATTAGCTGCCTCTTACAACACGCAACATCAGAGATGAAAATTGACTGAATGAAAGAGGAAACCTATATTTGAAAAATTGTCGACTTTCACCCATACAGATACATTTCCACATCTTTATTTGACCCTAAATTCTAGAACTTGAAAAAGTATTCAGAATAGTTCTAAACTTACTTGGTCAGCTACACATTTCGGCAATGACATACTTTGTGTTAATTCCAGAGCCAGAACATCTAAACATTGACATGGATCTGTACATGGTGAGGCCCAATGAAGAACTAAGAGAATGAAATTAGGATAGGATAGTTTTTCATTTTTATTGTGCAGGTAAGGAAAGCCGAGAATACAGCCTAACCATATGGCGAACCACGACCTCTCGTGCAGATACCAGTTCCGAATCGGGGTGAGGATTTTGCCTTAACATTTTCCTCATTTTTTCAGTGCATGGACATGGTTGGTAGATAAATCAGAGCACACGTGAACCACCCTGCACCACCAAGACTTCCAGCAGATCTCTCGGATATAATCGTCTCTCACTGGCTTCAAACCCAGATCATTGGAGATGCGTAGCTCAAAGCACATTCCCAACACTTTACCGACTGAGCTAGCCGGGCACCCGGTTTAATTCAAATTAATGGCATTAGATTGAATCAGAGAAAAGAAAAGAAATTCTTTGAACTGAATTATGTGAATCGGATTTACTTATCAATCAAATTTTCCCTCATTATTGGCAGAAAATATTCAAAACGAAAACGATAAATTTCACCAATTAGATTAGTCTTTACTACATACTTTGTTATTCATTGTTTATTTATTGAGGTCTTGCTTTGAGATTACTGGGTCAATACCTGTTATTATTTGGGATATATATAATTCAGAATGTACATGATCCTTTAAACATATCATTATTTAAACACTATCCCAATCAGAAAAAAATTACTAAGAGGTTTTACGTTAAGTAGGAGTCACTGATGGATCGCGACTAGAGCCTGACCGTTTTATCGATGAACCGTTATATCAGCCTAATTTTGTTGTTTACTGGACACGTTTTTCGTTCAAACGGCAAAATTGTACAATTTTTTGTGCCTCCATCTGGAGAAATCCACAGCATAAGTTCTTTGCGTGAGTTAAAATTTTTTTCGACCCGGCCTCCGCAAAAATTGCTTACGCAACACACCGGTACATGTTCTTTCATTATATATTTCGATTTATTGCTTTTCTTCTTGATTTCAATGATTTTCACACAAGATAAAATACCCAAAAATGTCAAAATATCGGTACCGGTTGAAAAAAAGCAATATCGGTTGGGCTCTAACTGCAACAATGAGACTTGGTCCATCAGTTCTCACCAAGCTCCTCCTAAAATAAAGCTTTTGACTGGGTGCCACCACTGCATTGTCAAAAAAGGTTTATCCCTGTGATGTATTTGTTTTTTGAGGCTTAAAATGATGAAATAAGTTGAATATACTTTATATCAAACACAATATGCAAAGGATAACATTATTCAAAACTTTTATCGAGTTATCAAATTTATCTTGAAAATATCATATTACAAATCCTTCATAGGAAATTTACTTAAAAACTTTCATAGAAAATTTATAAGACAAAAAATCTTACATTCTAATAGCTTGCTGTCACAACATCCGGTTTCTTTACCGAGTTGATAGATACAGAGTTGAAGATAATGAATGTATTGGGTGGCTTCTGATATCAGAATTTGCTGGAAAGGAAAAATGGATTTTTATAGAAGTGTGCTCCGAGTAAGGCCAAAAGCACTGCATAAAAGGAGCTAACTAACGGCCACTCTGATTTCAAAAAGCTACTACAAGATGAAGTAACAGCACTTAAACCGGAAAAAATCCGATACATAATTAAAGCCCCGTGGTATCTGCCCTGGGCGATGATAAAACCATCTACCACTTCTTTGTTTTCTTTCGGTCGCCCCTTGCGGCACACAAGAAATACGTTAGGGCCATACATATAGGGCTGGGATTCAAAAATACATCTCTGTGATTTATTCTGACACGACAATTGCTTTGACAATGCTTTCTTATCAGTTTTAGTGAAATTTTGTATTTCTTTCTATATAATAATACATTTGGTCCCTTATTGAATTTCACAATGAATTCCTTGATACAAAATCCAGAATCCATACAAGATGTTGGAACTCGAACTGAAAAAAGGAATATTAAAAAGTACCCATCTTACTAAGCACAGCATATACATGAAATTGCAATAAACTCATTTAAACAAAAAATGTACAAAGTCTACAAAGTATGGGCCTGATCCATCGCAGCCAGAACAATTATTTCCATAAAATTTACAGAGATTTTATGCAGTGTTGGGGAGACTCGAGTCACCTTTTTCAATGACTTGACTCGAGTTGTCTTGGCCAGATAACTCGACTCGTACTCGACTTGTCAAATTGCAGACGTGACTTGACTCGGTCTGCAACCATCTTTTGCAAAAATCATGTCGCGAATCCCAGAAGGATGTAAAACATGCAATGTTCCCTCTTGAGAGATCTGTTTTGTCTGCTCAATAACGATCAGATGTTGGTGCTTATAAAGTTACAAGTGGCAACTTAATCTGTCATTGCTGTTGAATAGATTAAGCAATTCACTTGTGATTTGAAAGTACAGTGACTCGATTTGACTTGAGACACAAAATTTAAATTTTGTAAAACTTGGACTCGGCTCACAACTCGCGTGTTCTTTGACTCAACTTGGGACTCAAATTGAAGTGACCCCAACACCGGTAATTTGATTTGTGCACAAAATTTGATGAACATATACACCTTAAAATGCAACGCTATTTGAAAAAACGGGATAAATTCGAAGGATCAGTTGACCAGACGATTTTTCTCCTATTACCATACAGATACTCTATAAATGTGATATAAAAAATTATTTTGGTTTTTATTATTCAAATATACCCATTATGCAGAATAATTATGAGTTTAAATCACAAAATTTAACGTTTAATGAATTACGATTTTGCTGTATAACTGGCCAATCCTAATTTCATCAAGGATTTTTGAACCATAAACTAAACTAAAATTGCACATTCGTACCTTGGTCTTTGGTCTTCCACAGTCCGGAACTGGTGGTAGAACATTCGTCAAATCTTTCAAGTTTATCAACATCAATTTATATTGTTTTCTGCGACAAAAAGTAGAATTTAATTAATATAAGGTAAATTATCGTATATAACTTGTTTCAAATGTGTTAAGTCCAAAACAAAATATTCCTGTAATGCTGGGATCAAACTGCTTCAATCCAATCATGTCTGCGAAATTTCGAATCCCACAAGGAACGATTAAGTTATATGGAAGAAGTTAGTCTACCGTTTTATGAGGTTCGGTAACAGGGTACCGTACCGTAGTCTAGCCGACTAGCCCAAACAGCCCAGGTAATGAATTTCTGCCTTCCACCACCAACTATGCTGTATGCATTACGTTCAAAACATACAACTATTTTTCAAAAATTGGAATCAATTAAAAGAGAGTTACAATACGTTAGCGTAGGTACATGGTTTCAGCAAATTAGTGTACCGTACCGTACGCTACCGGTATATAATCTATACTGGTAGTCAAAAACTTCCGTTTAGATATTATTCCTGAACGAAAGTAAAAAAAGTGACTCACCTCTGCTTACATCTGTGAATTTCTTCAGCTGTCATTCTACTCATTAGATATTTGAACATACATGCAGATTCCGAATACCGCGGCGGGCTATAGGCTATATCCACAACGAGCATAAAAACGTCGCGCCAAATCCAAAACGTTAAAGATTTGATTGACGGCCTGTGGTTTCGTAACCTTTCTGTCATAAAAAGACGTCATACACGTTACTCAAATTAAATGTATTTCTCATCTTTTTTATTTCGAATCATTCAAAACCGTTTCACTATCGAGCGTGCCTTTTAGCAAGGCACGTCGTGGGTAGCTGTAACATAGAACAGATACACAGTCACTACAAAGGTCCGTGCCTAATGGTTATTGGGTATAAGCCTCCGGTAGGCATGCCATAGCAAATACTTAAAACCTTATATAAAAAAAAAATCTATTTCTAATCTTAGCTATTAACTATATTTTACTAATACTGATTCACTTCAGTTTCTTTCGAGATTCAGTCCCAAAATTACTATTTGTAGTATATTTACCCCCTCCCCTTCGATGACTACGTTTAGACATATCAAGACCATTTAATAATATGGATTTTATTGGATTAACTATGATATACTTTAATACAGATAAAATGGAACAAAACAAAAATGAATGAGAACAGAATTATTTTTTTTTTCAGAAACCATGGATTTACAACAGCTTCTAATTTAAATCAACTTTAATTTTTATCGTGTCCTTGTCCAACTTTGAGTATCTTTCCAACACCCTGAAAAGGAGGATTTGAAATCATGTTTTTGTGTACTTTGTACTGATGTATATGTTGGTATGTAGGATTTGGTTTGCTGCACTCAAGTAGAAAGTTTTATCAACCATAAGCCGCATTTGAAACTTACCTTTTCGGCATCAGTAACTCATACTTAATAACGAACACGAGTGAAAAATTTGAACATTTTTTATTTCGATGTGCTTAGTTCCAACGCCAATACCGACCTGACTTTTACCATGATCAAATCCCTTTTCTCTCTCAAGTTTGACCATGTCTCTAGGTCTCATCACCACCGTCATTGCTCTCCTCGGACGTGAGGTTGAGTTACCTCTTGTATAATGTACAGTTCTACCGTGGTGGAGGGTGCAGCTACCAGGGGACAGTGGAACGGCAACAAATTCGTTCTGAAAATTGAAACATTCATACAAAAAGTAGTATGCTGTACAAGGCCGGCGCAGTTTCAAATACTGTATGGCTACCGAAGAGTGATTGCCTGAACGTTATATGAGCTGACCTAATAGCTTAGGTGGCGAAGAACAAACCTAAAGTGAAAATTTTCATATCCTCGGAGTGAAAAAGCGCGCCCTAAAGACGCAAATATTTCATTGTATTTTTGGGGGGAAATTTCATAAAGCATATCAAATCATATCAAAAACAATGAAAATGTAACGAATGAAACGAGTTTTGAATATTTTAACAAAACTTTGAATAAAATTTCAAAAAAACTTCTCAAATTCCCATTGGTGGAAGGTTAGTGAGCCTAAGCTGAACTGAACAATACAAAAACAACATCTAGTACCTCACTGGCTTCACAAGTCAAGGTATGATATCCTTCTTGGACAGGCTGATGAGGTCTAAGTGCCTTTTTATGAGACCCGGGTACAAACTGCATGCACCCGTTGTCTATTGTAGCGTTGTCCAATGAGAGCCAAAAAGATATTGCTCGTTTATCTGGTAGATCAGGCCAGTAAGACTCGTCCTGGTGCCATGGCATGATAGTATCTGTATGTGGCGCCTGTCATGAATATTGAAATTTTGTTAGCATGTTTTAAGTTTACGGTGTTATACTGAAATTCTTTTCATGTTCCTCGAGTGTTCGGATAGCTTAATCGGTAAAATGTTGGGGATACGCTGCTTTGCATCGTTCTAATGTATGTTCGAATCCCGGTGGGGAATGAATATATGCGAAAGGTCGGCTGGACGCTTCGCCGGCACATGGTGGTTTACGTTAGCGATGCTTTTATTACAGCTTCCTCCACCAGCCAGGTAAATGAGAAAAATGTTTTGCCAAATACTTCATTCCCGACTCGGAACTGGTGCCTGCACGAGAGGTCTTTCTTCGCCATATGGTTGAGTCCCACATATGGCTCATTGCAGGTGCTATATCAGTCTCGAGTTATAATAGGTATTAAAAGTATTTTGTTCACAAATTGAGCAATTCAATTTCTTCGGGTACATATCTCTGATTGTAATCCTGGAATTATATTTAGAGGAATCCATACAATTCTTTACTAGAGATCTTGACATTTTCTTACAAATTCTTTCAAAATATTATTATAGTAACCAGGGTCGATCACTATTATTAAAGATTTCTTATTTTTTTTTTGTTGATTTACCCAACAAAGTCCCAGAGTTTTTCACGTGCTTCAATAGTGCAATCTTTATTTTAATTTTCTTTTCATTTTTTATTAAAATTGAGACAATTTACCGATGAAGTGGGTGCTTACCTTCGAAATCATCATATCAAAATCAAACTCCATATCTTCCCCAGATATTACTTTAGAACATTTAATAGCTCTCTGATGCAAAGGACCCTGTAGAAGATTTTCTACAAACATTGAAGGCCACATGATCTGGCAAATGTTTTCTGTGTTTTTTACCTGTTTGGAAATAAATAAGGAGCGTTTTGAAGAATTCAGAGAAATGTTTAAACATCACAGAAACATTAACGTAGTTCAATTACAACACAAATATCAGCAAAATAAATAAAACAATCCCTTTTTGCGAAAAAACTTACTGGGCCAAGCATAAATCGCGGATGAATTTCACACCACCCCATCGAGGCGTGTTCCTTCCGCTGGCCTGTATTCACATATTACAATTTCTGGCCAAGTCGATCTTTTTTTTGTCGGAATTGTGCCCATCAACATCACCCCAATACAAGGTTATTTAACATGCATGAGCCACAGATGGACCACGACGGTGGCCCATACTTACCCAAAATTTCCAGGTTGTGATATAGCAGAATATTAGAAATTTAATTAACTCCCCCATTTTATTCCAGTCAGCAGTATATATTTTAATTTTGGTTAAGAACATGTTACAATATCATAAAATCATGATGAAAGAGTCAGAAAAATAAATAATTAAATTAGGTCAAAATATCAATCGAAGTTACTTAACCAAATGAATCTTACGCCACAATACAATTTCTGACAAAGCACTGTGCTTAGCAAGATCCCACTAATCGTCCCAGGTTCGTATCATGAGCAGAATGGATATTTAATTATATGTGAAAGGATTGCTGGACATCTCGCCGGTGCACTGTAGACTTAGGGCTGAGCAAAACCTAATCATTTGGAATTCGAATTTGATTAGAATAATTTTTTCGAATCGGATCGAATCTTTAATTTCATAAAATAAACAAATATCCCATTTTTAATATTAATATTATAGTTTTCATTATGATGATTGGGGAATATACAGTTACAAATTACAAATATTAGTTTTAACTGACTTAAAAGCGATGTCTTTTCATTTTAACGACAAAATACAACCGATTTTGGTCAAATTTGACCAGAATCGGTTGAATTTTGTCGTTAAAAATGCACATCATTTTGCATGTTTTTGTAATTATGATTGATTCGAAAAATCTGCACTCCGAATCACTGAGTCGAATTGCCCAGACCTAACTATAGTGCATACAGGTTATGGCTTTTCCGCATACTATATTCATGCGCATAAAAATATTTCATTGACTCGAGTCTCCCAACACTGGTAGTATCTGCCCTGGGAAATGTAAAAAAACATTTGCTCGTTCTAAAGCCAGTTACCACTTGAGTTACCTTTTGATCAAAGTGGGCTCCGAGATCATGTCTATGTGATGTTGCGTTTATTTCACCAGATAATAATTTGTCATAAACAGATCGATAGACTTCCAGTTCTTCTGTCGTTAAAATGTCTTTTATCATCTGGAATGTGAAATTTGTGAGTTTTATTATTTCGATACTCTGGTGTTTGTTCAAAGTAAACAATGGGAGTAGGGCTGGCGAATTCGAATCGATTCTAAGCACAGTTCGCAAAATGAAGTTGATTTTTTCATTTTTAACGACAAAATACAATCGATTTTGGTCAACTTCGACCAAAATCATTTGTATTTTATCGTTAAAATGAAATTTTTCGCCCTTGGACCGGAGTGTAATTGTAAATACATCGTTTTTAAGTCTGTTTAAGCTTATATTTGTAATTTGTAGCTTTGAAATTCCTAATTATCTTGGAAGAGGCAATAATGGTAATAATAAATTTGGCATACTTGTTGTTCTTATGGAGTCAGCGATTCGATCCGATTCGAAAAAATTATCCGAATAAGATTCGAATTCCAAATTGTTCGCTTTTGCCCAGTCCTACATGGGAGATCACTGAAACGTTCCGAATTACATGGAACGATAAAAAAAAATTATAAATGAATAAAAATTCGGCACCGAGCGTGGCTCCTGTCCATCCACAGAATAAAAATGCCAAATTGATTTTTATTGATATGAGAACCAGTGTTAGTGATGAAAAAAGACTTTTTGACATTTTTTTACAGCCACTTCTTGGAGTGGATCACCCTGACCAAGGCCCTCTACCAACGGCTACTTATAGAAGAGCAGGGTTAGAATTGCTGGAAAAAAAAGAATTTTTTTGTTCGGCTTAGCCTACCCAAGTTATTACACCCCAGGTTGAGTGGTGGGCATGAATTAACGAGTCGGACTCGCCGGAACTCGAACCCGAGTTCTTCAACCAGCGATGTCAACATGTTTAACCACTAGGCCATTGCGTGTTGTTTGATCTCCAAAAAGTTGTTATACGAATATTAGAATGCATTTTTTCGCCTTCTGCGTAAAATTAATTCATGATTGATAAAACAAGGAATCCCTGATACTTGCTTTTAGTTTGTCATCGATAGTGCTTAGGGGCATATAGCGCGTATTTAGAGGAAGCATAGTCCCATCCCACCTCGCTGACCGAAAAAATCGCAGGGTGATATTTAAATTACCACAAAAATTATTACGATCCTTTTGCGTGAAGTAGTTATTTCCAATACTTTGCCAGTTTTAGGCCATTAGGGCTGGGCAAAGCCGAATGATTTAAAATTCGAATTTTAATTCGGATAATTTTTTCGAATCAGATCGAATCACTAATTCCGTGTAAATAATAAATATCCCGTTTTAACACTTAACCACTTGTCTCCATTATGAAAATCAAGAAATTTATAGTTTATAGTGTATTTTCAATTCACACTCCGTGTTTAAGAGCAACAATCTTCATATTTTAATGACAAAATATAATCATCGATTTCATCGTTAAAATTTAAAATCCAGGTTCATTTCAGCAATTGATTCGAATGACATGTGCTTCGAATCGCCGAATCGAACTGCCCAGCCCTACTTGCCATATCATTTAAAAAATATTTATGTGGCTCCGGTATGAGTATCGGACTTTTCCATTCTGACATACAGTGTAATCGGTACTTTTTAGCAAATTTTAAGCTCTCTAAAATCTCACCAAATATCCATTATCCTCAAAGCTCGCCTTCCAATTCGACGAATCCTGTGTTTTCAACCATTCTTCGGAGGACTTTGACTTTTTCCAGTCACAACCTCCCATGCTTAAATAGACTTACTTTTCTACGAGAAAAATGTTTTGTTTAAAATGAGCCACGACGTGATTCGCTAATGACGAGTATTGGGAGTGGCGGCGAATAGTGTGATCTTGGAGAAGGCAACATAAAAAAGTACAAGTCAAATATACCAAATATACAGCACAAAAAATACACCTCTGAGGTCCTCAGAATTTTTTCTCGTTTTCGGGCAAAAAAAATATTCAGCATGCGAAAATTTTTTAAAATGAATCCTCTCCATTCCTAAAACTTGGAAAGACGTGACTTCTGTCGGCTCCGCCGCAAGTGACTATTGGCAAAAGTCCACAATTCTCGAGGGGGGATTGGGAGAAATGAAAATGAAATCCTTCACGAAAATTTGGGCTTTTTGGTGGGAAAATTTACTAATACGTTCCAGGAGACGTTCCGAGAGCACGTAATTAAATTTTAATTAACATTTTGTAATGTTAAAGGTGTTTGATCCTCCCATCACGAAACTCGACATAGGGTTTCAACAAACCGATTTGAAATAGTAACGTGCCAAGTATGGGTGACTGAAGGTTCACGCCACGAAAGCGCGGTCCATCTGTGGCGTTGGTTCCAAAAAAAACTCAATTTCCAATTCAAGATATTCCAGCAATCCAAAGAATTATGGCGACGCTACCACATATTTTTCCCTACATTATTTCACGTTCGAGAAGTTTGCTACAAATCGGTGGCTTAGTCGCTTAGGTGCGGTCTTATTGTCCAAATGGCCGGTGAACTGATGTCTGATCGTTCCATCACCGAGCGTGCCCTTCAGCAAGGTACTTCATATAACAGATACAAAATCACCCCGGCAGGTTCACGGACAGGCCATAGTGAATAATTCGAAAACTCTATAAAATAAAGGTGTTTGAAACAATGCTGTCTTTTTTGGAATCAGCTTTAACGAAATTGAAAGCATAAAGCAAAACCTTCTACCACTCCTTTGCTTCATGGCAGTTCAATTCCGTTTGGGATGTTTTCCGTTTATAGTGCAGTTGCTGGCGCCACATGTTCTAGCAGCTCTCTGCTTTTAAGTGGCCGGTAGTTGGTTCCTTTCAGGCACTGCTTCCGACCTTGCTCAAAGTGAATTTTAATAAAGAAAAAAAAAAAATTAGTCGTCTCACACACGGGGAATATGTCGGAGTAGTTTTAAAGAGCGCCCCCTAAACAGCATGATTTGAAGGCAAAATATTTAAGAAAGTTGACTGCGGCGCGCGTTTGGTGATTAAGATGATCCCGCCCACTAACAAACCCTGAAAGCAGCCTCCCAAAGAAACTAATCAGCTACCACTTACATGGAAGTGCTACATGAACTGCACCTTGGGTAGGAAGCATTCCTTAGCCCTACTAGACGATTGTAATAGAGCGCAGTGAGATTATGCCTGCCCTGGGTTAATAGTAAAACCCCTACGACTACTACTTTGCTTCCTTCTGGTATTTTATCATGGCGTACTTGGCTCGGTTCTACTTGCTTTAGTAAATATCAATTTTATTTCATTGTTTGACTGGTGCTTGGCAAAATAAGTTGTTGGTTTGAACACAAACATGGTGCCGCTGTACCATAGTTTTAACGACATTATTTAATGTTTAAGATTCTCGAAACCATGCAGTTTTTTGGGGGGTTGAAATTCGTTTGATCAAGTTTTATAATTGTAAACATTGTTACTTGCATGCTGTGGAATAAAGTTCATTTCATTAGCGCCAAAACAGAGGGTTGCTAACCAGCGGCTCGGGGCCCGCGCGCGCAAGCGACGCGGCGCTCAGTGTTACACAAACGGTAAATCCCGAACAGACCTGAACCATTGTATTAGGGCGCAGTAAGAAATATCTGCTCTGGGAGAGAGTAATAAAACTTTTTTCCTACTACTTCGCTACTTTTTAGTGGTCTATAATGACATCGCACCTTGCTAAGCTAAGCATTTGCTTCACTAAATACCAAGTGTTTTAATCCATTGTATGGCTATTGCAACAGCTGAATCAGCAATTTCATTCTTGAATTCCAAGCATGAACCACAGAAACACCAGGCCTAAGAGGCGCGATCAATCAGTGAACCATACCAAGCAAAAGGTGCTCGAGCGAAGAATTTATGACTTGGAAATGATTGCTGTCTGCAAATATTGTAGATAAAATTTTGTTTACAGACACTGTGAAAACTGGAGTGAAATTACCAAAATTTCCTATTAATTTTTTTTTTACTGAGATTTACTCTGAGCAAGGTTGGAAGCAGTGTCTGAAAGGAACCAGCTAACGGCCACTTAGTAACAAAGAGCTACTAAAAAGTCGAAGCAAAAGTCGACAAATGCCACTCATTTGTTTTTATTAATCTCTCATTTTTCAAGCACAATCCACGCGTGGGCAAAACTTAGTGGACTTAATATATTCTATTTTAATTTGAAATGGAGCATGAAAAATTACTAGAAATTTTCACATAATTTTTCAATCGTTTCATAGAAAAATGACCTTGTGCACCTTGGCCAATATATGGAATCATTAAAAGTTGCAATACTATTAAAAAACCGACACTTGGAGCGAAAAGAATCGAAAAAAAATTTTTTTTTTTTGAATTTTATATCCGGAGCCGCAAAAGTTGCCTTTCTGTAATATAAATCAGACTGGCAATTCTTGTAAATTTTAGTTAAGGTTTTCCCTGCCCCGGATGGAATGAGTATTGAAACATTTTTTCGATCACGTGACTAGGTGTTCTCGTCGATTTTTAAAATTTTTGTGTCATGGGGAAGAGAATTTAAAGTAAGGACGAAAACTTCACCGCAGTATGCGTCGAAAATCTGATCATAGCCCACTTTAGGTTTTGAAACCAAGATCCTCTTCTCCGTTGTCACTTTTACTATCACATATTACTATATGTATTTGCAGAGAGTAAGCGCAAGGCAGGAAATGCAGATCGTGTTAGGTGTCTATTTTGGATAATAGGAACTCTAATTGCTTACCGATAATCTAAGCTGGCTCTATTGGAGGTCGATCGCATCATCGTAGGCCTACATAATAATAATAATAATAAAAAATGTAGAATTTCAATAAGACTTTCGCTGTAGCGAAAGCCTTAATAAATATTTTACTTCCGGCGATCAATATGACGTCAAAAATTGATATTCGATGTTATTCAAACTCAGCTGTTGGTGGCGCTGTCGGTAAAGTAGGATTGTATTGTCCCAAAGCCCGATGCTGCAATGCCTTTGTACCATGTATTGATGTATTGAAGTCATGTATAAGGAAAGTCGATCAGAAGTCACTAATAATAAATATATATGTGAGCAATTTTAACTGCAACGTGGTTTGAAAAAAGATGATCCACTCTCAAGTTTTTTGTTTCTAATCTCAATTGTAATTTCAGCCACTAACAAGTAACGCTGACGCGGTTGACACATGGATTTTTACTGATTGATCACTAATTAGTAGAAATGCCTTATTTAATGTAACCAAACGATGTGGTAAAGTCAGTAGTTCCAATGTAATGCAAAAAAATCACAGGCCGTGAATATTGGAACTCTATCGGTACAAACATCGATTCTACCAACCTTAATTTAAAGGGGGCGGACCAGTTCTCTATTCTTGGAGTTGTAATTCCAGTAAACTTATGTGAACTGTTTGAACTTTCTTCGTATATTAGAGAAATCTGAAAATGATCTACAAATACGGAGAATGAGAGGTCTAGCTATTGTAGGCAAAGTGTGTATCCATTAAATCACTGGTTCTTTTTTTGTTCGCATATCAATTTACTATTTTACCAGTTTACATCTCAGATATATTCATCTAGTCATTGAATTTTTTTTATTTGTCACTTTTTGTGAAATTCCAAATGGGAAAGAATTAAGAGATGAATTTTGATTGGGGCAAAATCAATGTGAGCACTTTTTAACCTTGTACCTTTACTTAAGGAAACACGAAATGGAATACGCGTATGACGGAAAAGCGCCATTTTTTCAAGCATATCACTAATTTATCAAAGAAATTCAGGCCTCGGAAAGAATTTTAGCTCTTTCCAAAGGAAAATTGGACACAACACACAACAAAAAGCAGGCTTTAATTTTGTAAACTTTTATATTTTTGTAAATTATGTGTATTATTATCATCGATTTATACTTGAACTGATTTGGAATGCATATCAACGTAATTGTTGTACATGTTTAGGCCTGGAATAGGTGAATGCCATAGGGCTTCATTCTTCTCTGGCTCATATATGAGTGAAGTGAACTGCACTGCCTATATAACACTCTTACTGTTTGATATTATTATGCTGTCAACTGACATTCAAATCACCAAGTAACATGGGTTGAATGGTTAAATTGGGCTTTATTTTTTAAACTTCTATATTTTTGTAAACTATGTGTATCATTATCATTGACTTTCATTGACGTACTTGTTTTAATGAGAAATAAAATGCCAAAAAATCCCGATGATTTGATGCTTGGCTGTTTCACCACCGAGCGCACTCAAGCAAGGCACTTCTCAGATATCATGTATTGTTTTTAACATAAGCAAGGTGTAATTGATTGACGTTTCATATCGTATCTGTCTGTCTCAAACTTACAATGGAATAATACAAATTGTTTGTTTTTTTAATCAAACAAAATGAAATACCTTGAACAATAGCATTCGTAAATAGAATTGGGAACTTTCGCACACTGTAGCGAAAGTGCAGTAAAATCAATGTTTTTTGACAGTGGTGGTTCTTGCTTGTATCAAAATTGATGTATAAAATCGACTTTTTCGCAATTATCGGCTGTCGATGGAGCGCACCACCTTGGTCCACACTTGGCTCATTCTCATCAACATGGCGAAAATATGTAATTACCGCTAATGGCCGGTTAATTCACGGCACTTCTGTTACATTGTAGAAAACCTATAGATTGAACTTTGAACGATTCTAAGTGAAAGGAAAAGATATTTCGTAACCAACGGGACAGTAAAAGAAATACTAGGGGAATCACATTCCACAGAACAGCGCATGAATATTCTGAATTTTCTCGGTTTTCACTAAAATATCGCAGAAATTATATATATCGGCCAAGTTGGATCGTCCTATCGGACGCAAGATCAAAAAAGGATAAATTAGGTTATACTATTCTATAAGCGATAAGGACCATACAAGAAATGAGGTCATTTTGAATATAGAAATAGAACCCGTGGACGCACACTTACGTTTTCTTTATAGGGTATTGAAGAACACAAAAAAGTCTTTTGCGCGTTTAACTGGGGCGAGAGCACGTTCCTTGGAAAAAAGCTTCTTGCGTAAAACTGTTTGTGACATTACGGAACCTTCACAGTAAATTTATACACATCGATGAAATTGACTGACAATGTACTTTCGATTCACACCTAATTTAAGAAGTATTAGATATTTTTAGCATTGTCCAGGGCAGATACCACTCGCTGCACTTTACCATGGCGGTTCAGTTTTGTTTGAGATCTTTTTTGTTTAGGTTGCAGATGCTGGTACTACATCTTTCAGTAGCTCTCTGCTCTCAAGTGGCCGTTAGTTGCTTCTTTTCAGCTACTGCTCCCGACCTTGCTCATAGTGAATTTTAATAAAACAAAAAAAAATCTTTCAGAGCAGAACATAACTGGAGCAGAATCGAGAATATTTTGGTTTTATTTTGCCGTATTTCACATATTTTGGAATTTTTTCCTTGGATCGATACACGGGTGATTCAAATCAATTGTGATGCGAATCCCCAAATTGCATTGGCCAGCCCTACTTAGAAGGCGGTGATTAGCTGCGAAATGTCGAGGTCTTAAAAAAAGTAACCTATTTATTTTGAGAGTAATCAGCAATAATAAGATTTGGTGAAATTTGAAGATTTGAGATATTTAGGACTTAGCGAGATGAAATTTTACAGGGAATGTTGAGGTTGGACGAATATGTAAACTGATTTTGAAGGTTGAGTCTATGCTAAATAGTAATAAAATGAAATGAAATAGTAGAATATGTAAACTGATTTTGAAGGTTGAGTCTATGGGATTTAAATTAGCATACTTAATTATCAACTATGCAGACGCTCCAGATTAAACGCAACAATTCTGTTATAGTGAGAGATTTTGTTTATCATAATAAGTTAATTTTGAGATTAGTTTTTTCTGAAGCTAATTGGTGCGCTGCGATGGCAGAAGTGATCACTTGGTAAGCGACAAAAAAGCTTCGAAAATCACTGATCCAAGCTTGCTTGCCACGGTCCCCTCGTCGATTGAAAATAAATCCCGAAATGATCTTTTAGGAGCGTTAAAACGTATATACGATATATCAAAAATTTCCGCACAGGATATTTCAGCTATTTATCCTTGAGATCAAAAAATTTCCTGTAAGACTTATAGTGATACACCATTAAAGCGCTTTTTTCAAATTTGCTCCCCTTTATGTTCAAGGTTATAAATACCACCGCTTTACACACATATAACTGTTTTAGGGGTTATGTGTTTTGTGGGGTTCAGCAGTGACTGAAGTCGAAATAATTTTTTTTCCGTTTCGGCCGATATTCGATGATTGAAGCTTTGAGATCTGCAAAGATCAGTGCGTAACGACAGTTTTTTCTTCATCTTCATGTGGTAGTCGGAATTTAATAATTTTTGTGGTCTGCCTTTCTGCTAAATAGTAATAAAATGAAATGAAATAGTAGAATGCTGTGTCATCTTACGATTTCTATTTTTGCAGTGTGTTTTTTTTTCATTGTTCGGACCGATGTGTAACAAACAATAGGCGTCTTGGATACTTGGATACATACTTGGAAAATATGACCTCAGAACACCAACAGAGAGCAGTTGAAGTTCTCTGCCCAACGTATGTAATGTATTAAACTATATTCCATTTACCACAATGCTATCATACCGTAGAAATCGAAAAACATTACATTTGGTTTCAAAATCCTCATATTTATTCTGTTAGTGAAGGCACTTGCCACCTCTAAGATATTAAAGGGGCCATGGTGCAGTGTTAGGCGGACTCGAGTCAATGACTCGACTTTTATTTTCGCACTCGAGTCATCTTTTTTCAATGACTTGATTCGACTTGTTTTAGCGAAATAACTGGCCTCGTACTTGATAACTAGACTCGACTTGACTTGATAAAAATTCAGCCCGAGTCAAGGCAATCACCTTTTGAAAAATCATGTCGTCTGCCATTGCGTGCGGTTCCATGCACATGAAAAACGAGATGAGAGATGCGTATGAAATGTGATAAGCAAAAACATATAGGTGATTCGGAATTGGTGTCTACACGAGAGGTTTTAGTTCGCGTTGTGATTAAGCCGTATTCTCGACTTTCCTCTCCCGAAGGAAAAAAATGAAATCCTATCCCTAGGTTTTGCTATGGTACAGAAAAGTGGTCGTTGGTTGGCTTCTTTTAGACACTGAATTTTAAAAAAATATTTACAGAAACGATGATAAATGCGCCTCAAGAAAACCGAAGAAAAAGAAATCTAGAGCTGGAGATGCTGAAACTAAAAAGCGACTGGATAGTTTGAATGTACGCAGAGAATTGGACAGGTGAGATAAATAGAGTATTTGTGAAGAACTGAGAAATCCCCAGGGAAATAAAGATCTTAATCTGGTATCTCCTGAATCTGAACATGAAAGTCTTAACTGAAAAATTTTTGTCAGCAACATTCGTTGTGGTGCCACACTGCACAGTTCAGAGTTACTGGATACCAAATCAAAAGTAGGCACTGAAATACCCTATTGTTTTGTGCGATGGGGTTTGAGTGGTGCTGTAGTGGTTGCATTTATAGCTCTTTTTTACTAATTATAATATCTTGGGTTCTAATTAGGCTGAAATTTTGAGGTTTATTAGAGGGTCAGGGAAAATATTATCCACATTTATAATGGAGGTTGTGAATAGAGCTTTATTTTGTATGAGAGAATTTTGTCCGGGGAGAGGGGATTTTGTCCGCCCGCCCATTTCATTTTTGACATTTCAGCGGCTGTCGCAGGAATTTTAATTCGTATTTGTATTTATCTTTTTTAATTATATTTTATATAATATACTCCCTAATTATTCTAAAAAGACTCTTTATAGAATAATTGTGATAGCATGTAAATTGCAAAATTCACTTGGAATACTGTATATAAGATCATCTCAAATTAATAACTTCTCAACCGTGAAGGGAGGAGCCAAAATTAAAAAAAAAATTTAACTGCTAAATTATGATGTCATAATTGACTTTACACCACTGACTTTAAAATTTTTTAAAAAACTATGATTTTTTGTATATTATAGTAAACACCCCAAAAAATATTTGCAAAAATGGGATTTCTGCCCTAAAACTGGCTGAGTATTGAAAATAAATACTTCACTGTGTAGGCGACCGAAAACTTTCAAGGTTTTATGCGTTTAGCACTTATTAAACATTATTCTGTAATATTTCTGGTCAGAGAAGGGAAGCCGTGGCATATTCCTAAATATACTGCTTCTCATATCAAGTACATAAGCTTCGTTATTCCCAAATACAGTCCTTCTCAGAAATACGAAATTCTGATTGGATCTTTCTAGTATATTTTTAAATTTAACCAGGTCACGAATTTCATTTGATCACCACTACCGATGCTTAATACCACGCAGTCACTTATATTATAAATATATTCAGTGTTGTTCGAAACATCGAAAAGCTTTGACTTGGACCAAGCATACCCAAGATATTATACCCTTGGTGGAGTAATGAATGTGTAATTACTTAACATCATATATTTCGTGTTTTGACAGATTGGCTTCATTTGCTCACAGCCCCCAAAAAGACTGGATTTTAAGTGCAAAGTTGCTTGCCAAATTTGGTTTTTATTACCTTGGATTTGGGGATGCTGTGAGTTGTTTATGTGGAGAGATTTATCAGAACTGGGTTTGTACCGACTATTATTTATTCAATTCAATTTCCTCACATCTCTCTTTCATCATTTTGATGATGCTTGTGTCAAGCATTTTCTTTTCAGTATGCAGAACATCAAAAGCTATGAATTTGTATGTAGCAAAAATGCCATAACTCTGTGAAATTAGTTGAAACTTGTCTTCGGAGTCCCCAAAAAATTATATCACTGGTAGTACATTGCAAATTTTGGCATATTCTGTTCAATTAAATATGAAAAGTAAAGAGAATGTGACTCAAGATGTTACCTTTGTCTCATATTTTGTTTGGAATGAAATACAACACGACACCAAAAGGAAAATGAGATTTTCTCAGAACATTACACAATTGCAACCACTGTCAAATGTTGAACCATAACGTTCCATGCAAATAACAATCCCAAGTTGTGGGTAGTTGGTTAAAATCAATCAGCCTGGTTTCAGAATCGAATTTATTTATTTTCCTGAATATTTGAATCAGGAATAAAATAATAAACAAACAAAAATATTTTATCAGCTTCTAATTTATATTGAAATTCACTTTTATTCTTGAAAAAAATTCAAATTCACCATCTTGTTGAATTCGAATTGCTTCAGCTATTCGAATAATTTATGATTTGAATATTGCGAATGGAATCATGCATTTTTTACAGTCCTAGTTGGTAAAGGAGGCTGCAGTCAGCCGCCATGTTGTGGCAACGTGTCAAGCAATCCTCTCATTATTAAACCTCGCAGGCTTCCAACCCACACTTAGGAAGTTGAAGTTGAAGAGTATCTTTTTAATGATTGAGCTCATCTTTCGAATATATCATCTACCAGTATACTTTTTGTTCTAGAATTTAATTACAATATTCTACTTTAGAATTTGGATGACATCCACGCACATTTATGTGATATTTCTGGAGAAATGAATTTTCCGGTACCAGATTGCCATGAGACAGAGGAGCAACGTGAATCCACTTACCAGTGCATTTCTGCAGCCTGTCCTGAAATGTCGTGTTGCCATAGGCGAGAGAGTACGTTTAAAGGGACCAAACTAGAAGTATCTTCGTCGCTTCTTTCTGACGCAGGATTTTATAGACCTGTTTCTGGGAGTGGAAAAGGAAGCACAAAAGGTAGTTGGGATTTTAATTGTCAGTTACACAAGAGAATTGCCCTGAGCAACGCTTCATAATAGTGGCCATATATAGGCATACATTTGTGGGCAAATCATCAGGACTGTCTAAAATATTCTATTCATGATTTGCAAATCATAAATTATTCGATTCAATTTTTCCAGCGATTCAAAATCAGCATATTCAAAAAAGTATTGACCTTCAGGAAATAGAAGTATATTTTGTCGTTCTAACAATTTTCCGAAAAAATGTTTTGTTTGTTTATTATAGTATTGCTGATTCAATTCAACTTGTAAAAATTATTCGCCCCCAAAGATCATGGACTTCATTGATTTTGCAGAGACTACTAAAATTACCACACACTAATCTGAGTGATTCAATTCACCGTGTGCAATGAACTGCAGGCAATTCCTGTGGGTGAAATTCATCTGCGTACTGTGTGCCATTCCATCGGGTGCAATTTCACTGTGTGCAATCTACTAAATCTTTTGGGTACAATTTCAGTTTGTACAATCCTCTTTTTGTGTAATCCCACTGTGTACAAATCCTTAGTCGTCATCAAAAAAGATGTAGGTCTCCAAAATTTAATATTCTGATAACCTTGTAGAGGATGGAAAAACTAACTGTTGGCATCACAGGTTGAAGATCTCGGGTTCGAGCCCCGGCGAGTCCGGCTCGCTTATCCATGCCCACCACTCAACCCAGGGTGTAATAACTTGGGTAGGCTAAGCCGAACAGGAAAAGATGATATCTTTCCAGTAATTGTAACCCTGTCCGTCTACAAGTGGCCGCTATTACAGGGCCTTGTACAGGGTGATCCACTCTGAGAAGTGGCTATAAAAAAAAAAAAAAAAAAAAACTATTGCAAAATCACCAGTCAGATCTCTTTATATTCTGCGTTTTTTACAGGTAAGAATGATTACGTCAAGTGCTTTTATTGTTGTGGGGGATTGCAAAACTTGGAACAGGGCGACGATCCTTGGATTGAACATGCTAAGTACTTCCCAACTTGTACTTATTTGATCAAAATGAAAGGACAGAAGTTTGTACATATTCATTTGTCCGATTATCCATCTCTACCACGTCCTGTTATTGATCTACAAGAGTGGGGACCGAGGCCATTGCATTATGATGCGAAATGTACTACTGAGGTGAATTTGATTTTCTTTCATATACACTTTATTAAATAAAAATTTGTTCAAGGCGAAGCTGGAAGCAGCTCCTAAAAGGAACCTACTAATAGCTATTCAAAGATCCAGTACAAAATGAGGTACCAGCAGCTGCACTCTTAGTGGAAAACATCCCAGAAATAGTTGGACCACTATAACAGAGTGCAGTGAATGGTATCTGCCCTGGGCGATGGTAAAAACATCTACCACTTTCTTGGTGCTTCATAGTCAGTCACCTATTACAACATGCAGAAAAAAAGTTAGGGCAAATCTGAAGCTCTTGTCCATAGGGCTTGATGAGGTATGGAATGTGGGACTGAGGGGCAAAAAGATTAGACCAGTCAAACAACATACTAATTCCACCGAGACAGTGGTGCACACAGGGGGTTCTAGGAAATAATTTTTTTGGTGGCTTTTTAGACCAGTCAAACAACATACTAATTCCACCGAGCCAGTGGTGCACACAGGGGGTTCTAGGAAATAATTTTTTTGGTGGCTTTTTAGACCAGTCAAACAACATACTAATTCCACGGAGCCAGTGGTGCACACAGGGGGTTCTAGGAAATAATTTTTTTGGTGGCTTTTTAGACCAGTCAAACAACATACTAATTCCACCGAGCCAGTGGTGCACACAGGGGGTTCTAGGAAATAATTTTTTTGGTGGCTTTAAAATTTTCTGGGTACGCCACTGCACCTAGCTGGCACAGGCCATTGGTAACAGATTCTCTTGGACATTTCATGCCAGTGCGGTGCATCTGTTGCCCACGCTGTATTGACAGGTTAAACTATTAAGATTGAAGTATCCTTTTTTCTAAAGTCAGTGTTGCATTTTTACTTCAGATTTTAAAGAACATCTCGTCACGCTCTACCAAATTTTCGGGAGACGTCAATCAACCATTACACAAGAATTTGTTTGAAGGGATCAGTCCAAATGTACCTCCTTATCTCCGATCTGAAGAAGGCTTGTATAAAAGGGTTTTTGAAGAAAATAGGTGCACGGAAGGTAGTTGGTTTTTAAAGTTTTTTTATTCTGTAAATTTTGGCAAAAAGCTGCATGAATAAAAAAGAACAGCAACTGTACCCCAGTAAGCTCTATCTGCCCAGGGCAAGGAAAAAACTCTCTACCGCTTCTTTGTTCTTTTTTTGCCTCTTACGACACATTGTCACAGCAGTGCTGAGATCTGTGCCTGCGCCTTTTTTTCAACACAATATAGAAATAAAATAAAAAAGTAATATGGTCAAAATCTCTTTATATTCATAGAACTATTTTTAAAACCTGTGGGTAAAGAAAAGATTGGTTGTTTAACACTAACAGTTTCATTGAGAAACGTATTTTGAGGTCTCGTATCCCCTTTATGCACTAGTGTCACTACAAACCTGGATGACATAGATTTATATGTGCTATATATATGCTATGATAACAAATTTGTCATCCGCAGGATGAAAATGATACCTGCATATTGCAAATAGATTCTGGCACTCTCATATATCTTATTTAAAAATTGTACCACCGACATATTTTCAATTTTTTATTTCAGGGAAGGACGTTGACATGATTCACTGCGGCAAAGGTTTCCAAAACTCTGAGCTTGGTTATAATTCAGGGATTGAAGATTATAACTTGCCAAGCCTGCCAAGAACGAAAGAACAAGAAATTCTCCACAGTCACTCGTCTGAACTTCCCATTCAAAAACAACCTATTAAGGAATTACAAGAGCGGCCTGAAACTCTGGTGAGTGATATTTTTTTATTTATGGCTTAGGGGTCATGTTGGCACCACATGTTGAAGATCTTGGGTTAGAGTCCCGGCGACCCCGGTTCGTTTAATCCATGCCCACCACTCAACACAGGGTGTAATAACTTGGGTAGGCTGAGCCAAACAGGAAAAGTTCATATCTTTCCAAAAGCGCTAACCCTGACCGTCTATAGGTGGCTGCTGGTACTTGGTCAGGGTGATCCACTCGAAGAAGTGACTATAAAAATAAAATTCAGGATGTTACAACTTGGGTAGGCCTGTTTTGCTTAGAGCACAGTTGATCATACTACACTTTGTAGAAGAACTTTGCTACATATGTTTCGGATATAATTGTTTTTATTTTAGGCCTTGGTTTTTGTGTAGACTATAGTACTATTTGCATAGTAAGTCTCAAGATTGCAAAACTTAGTCTCAAATCGCTTCCGTAAAACTTAATTACATTTTTTGCAGCGTCTGAGGAAAGGTGTTGATACTGAAAAACAATTTCAAAAAGAAATGAAGCACATCAGGACACCTCGACTGGACAATGGTAAAATTATCTTTATAATTTAAACAAGATTTTTATTGTATAGTGCATAGATTTATTGTATATACTATACAATATCTTGACAATTTTCGATATTGAATTTTGATCAAAGTGGGGTCAGAATCAGTGCTTGAAAGGACATAAGGAAGCACTCTGGAGACATGAAAAGATTGTTTACAAATTCTCAATATGGCTGCCCAGTTAGCTCAATTATTGGTACATGTGTGATTACATGTGTGAGGTCTGCTGGACATCTCACCGGTCAACTGTGGCCAGGTCCATGCACAGGAAAAATGAGAAATAGGATGGCCAAAAATCGTCACCCCGATTCGGTACGGGAGGTTCGCTATGTAATTAAGCTGGATTCTCAGCTTTCCTCTCCCACAGGATAAAAATGGTATCATTCATTGTTATATTTGGTACCTGTTTTCAGTTTCATCGGGCCCTGTGGACCACAATTTCCAATTTGTTGGCTTTGATATTCTTTTTCTTGCTTCTCAGATACCCAAAGCGAATGGGTACCATCAGAAGAAAATTTAACAAATAAACCATATTTCCAAGTAAAACTTTACTTTTGCCAGAAGATTAAAATGTTTCTTAGGATAGGATAGGATATCATTCTTAGCCTGGAGAGGAAAGCCAAGGATACAGCTTAACCATATGGAGAACCACGACCTCTCGTGCAGATACCAGTTCCGAATAGGGGTGAAGGTTTTTGAATTATCATATTTCTCATTTTTCCTGAGCATGGACCTAGTTGGTGGAGGAAGCCGTAAGCGGCGCTTACGTGAACCACTGTGCACTGGCGAAGCGTCGAGCAGACCTCTTGTATATAATCATCATCTCCCACGGGATTCGAACCTGCGTCATGACGATAAGATATGCGTAGCTCGAAGCGTATTTCCAACGCTTTACCGATTTAGCTATCCGGGCACCTCTTGAGTTTCTGGTAGCAAACGAGGTGTAGAAAAAGTTCAAAAACATCAATACTGACTTAAAATAGCAAAATGACATGAATATTTGGGACACTCGAAGAAAACAGTATTCTGTCACCTGGTTAGATTAGTTTTCCCAGTTTTTCACACCCACATCACCTACTGTTATATGAAAATTAGACTTATGTGATATAGGATCGAATTTGTCACGTTGTTTAATACTTTGAAATAAATGTCTGAAAATGAATTTTTGTTATTTGCAGGTTTCTCCAGATCACAAGAAACTTCTCGCCGTGTGAATGATACCAATTTTACACATAGACTAACATTTGGATGTCTTAAAGAAGAGGACAAACTAGGTTTTACAGAAGCTTTGGAGTGTCCGGGATTAACAGAAAGACAAAAACTGAAAAACGGTATGTAATTTTTATGTGTAGCAGTATTATGTTTTTGCATTATTTTGGTCAGAAAAATTTTTTGCAATAATTTGAATCAATTCAAGGCATAGATGATAAAAATATCATGTCCCATTCCACAGAAATATAAGTTTATTGTAAGCTTTATTATATTTACTTTATTATTTTATTTATTAATATACTATTTATTTTATTTATTAATTATTGTAAGCTTACAAAAACTTATATTTCTGTGTAATGAGAACACAATATTTTTGTAGATATGCTTAATATTATCTTATTTTTTCATATCCTAGTGAATTCTCTCACATACGTCTCTAGGGATAAGTAGTTCATTGCAAGATATCAATGAACCACATAGGTTATAAGTTAGTGAAATAATACCGGGAACTGAACAGTGGGCAGAAAATATTTGTAAGAGTGCACTGAATGGTTTCACCATCGATCAGGGCAGATACCCACCATGCCTTTCAATTTTTTCGCGATGTTTTTCGGTGAGAATACAGCTGCTGGTACTACATTTTTACCAGTTTTTTGTTCAGTAGTTGGTTCTTTTTGGGCGTTGCTTTTGGCTGCTAAAGCAAACTTTAATAAAAAGTTTGATCTCAGTCGATTTACTATTTCTTGAGTATGGCTACTAATAAATTCTCTAAAACATTTTACCAAAAAATTCACTTGGAATTTTTATTTCCAGCTGGAAAAGCTGCTACTACGGCTCACACCAGCAAGATGAATATTAATTCTGAAGAAGTTCATGAACCTATGTATTTTCATCTCAAACCAATAGGGAAAAAAATGAGGTTGAAATGTTTTGAATATATTATCTTGTCAAGTAATTTTTAATTAGAGTAGATTTTCCATCCTATAGATGATGTTTTTTAAAAAATATCTATTTTCTTCTGATTTAATCGAAAAGTGACACAATAATATTGCAATAACCAAAGGTACATGATAAAATAAAAAATTTACTCAGCTTTGCAGAACAAAAGTCTAATTCCGACTAATATTGTTATTTCCATATTGATAGTATTTTCAAAAATACTCCGAAGTTGGCACACAATTCAAGGTTTAAATCAATTCAAATACACACATGATTCGGTAAATTTCTTGAACATACTTTTCATCAAGTTTGTAACGATTTGAGATCTTTCTCATAATAATTCAACTTCAAATGAAAAATTTTATTTTATCAAGCATGAAGCCTCTAGGGCATAAGGGGTTTGACCAATGGCCCTCCCTCGTCGATAAAAAAAAAAAAAAACATAGAAAGGCCTATTGCGTATTGTTCAAAATTGTCGCAAATTTGCTGGTCTTCGGCGCAATGCAATAAAAGCACATGGTTATTATATTTTACAAAAAAATTTTACGCCTCCAGCGTGATTTCCCGACTGTTTATACAATAAAAGCTGCATTGTTAGAAACGATTTATAGCTTGAAGTGCCGATTATGACTTTAAAATTTCATTTTAAAAATCCTCAAAAATTGCCCCCGACCTCTTTTCAAGGTTTTAAATACGCTGCTGCACGAGACACAGATGGACAGTGCCCAAAGATCCATCTGCGATTCATACTTGAAGCATATTTACCCCTTTTATTATTATTTTATTATTCATTTAAATTTTTTTTATTTAATCTAATTCGAAAAAATTCGATATAAAATGATTCGGTTCAGTTAGAAAATCAATTCCTTTTAGGCACTGCTTCCAGCCTTGCTCAGAGTGAATATATTTTTACAACTCTTAAAGTCCCCACCTTTGAGTATAGGGACATTGAATTCAGATGTTGAAATACAACATTGTGTATTTGAAAGGTATTTTTCTCTTTGTAACAAGTTCTATATATAGTGCAATCACTAAGGTAACCAGTACGCAACAAAACCCATCTTGAATAGGTACAATGATGTCTTTTGTGGAGGACATTGCGCAACTGTGAAATAAGACCTGTGTCTGGTTGAGTAACAAAAGATAATTCCAGAAACATGAAACATGATAGTTACTTTTGTGGAAAATAAGACAAAGGATTTTAATTAGATTTCGTGTATAATATATTTAACTCTGAAGGTGCCCTCTTAATTGTTCTAACGTATTTTGTAAGAGTAGGCTATAGGGAAAAAAGAATTAATTTTTGTGTCGGCAGAGGTGTCGAAATAAACTATGTCAATATTGCAATAAAGATTATTCGGATTTGCAACGTTTCTGCAACTGCCTCATTCAGAATGAGCTGCAGTATGAAAGCCATGGTTTACATCAAATTAAGCAGCACAATATTCTTGGGTAATTGGATTTTTTTTTTATAGCCACTTCTTAGCCACTTCTCTTCTTCTTCTTGGCCACTTCCTTCCTTTTATAGCCACTTCCTGACCAAGGCCATGTAACAGCGGCCACTTTTAGACGAACAGGGTTACAATTGCTGGAAAGATATGATATTTTCCTGTTCTGCTTAGCTTACCCAAGTTATTACACCCTGGGTTGAGTGGTGGGCATGGATCCACAAGCCGGAGTCACTGAGACTCGAACCTGAAATCTTCAACCTGCAATGCCAACATGTTTAACTACTAGGCCATCACGCCCCCTGATAATTCGAAAACAAAATTATCTTTATTGAAATTCTTGAATAGATAGTTTATTATTTGGGAAGGACATCATATTCATTTTATATTGCGAATCATGCTTCTTATTATGGGGACCAGATGACTGAAAAGTTCCTTTTCATTCTGTCCAAACTAGGGTTGTAAAGGGGCGGAAAGTTGACGGGAAGGGCCCGGGAATATTGAAAATATTGGGATTTTTTGTATAATTGTTTTTTTTTTCACCAAAAGATATTTTAAACCATTTCCCCCCTTATTTAATTGAATCTCATAATTTGAGAGCAACTGGTTTCAAATTATGAATGGTTAGTCAACTTCGAACAAGTTCCCGATCAGTTCATCACAAATAGGGCTGGGCAATTTGATTCAGTGATTTGAATCGATTCCAGGCATAAATTATTCGAATTAATCATGAATTATTCATAGGAACAGAAACTTGCAAAATTAAGCTATGCTTAATAATTCTCATTTTCAATGACAAAATGCAATTAATAACATTAGTCAAAGTTTACCAAAATCGATTGCATTCTGTCGTTCAAATATGGAAACTTTTCCTCTTTGACATGGAGTGTGAATTCAAAATACATTTCCTTCATGATTATTTATGTTAATATTAATATTTCATAACTATACGTTTGTGGAATTTCATAATAGAGACAATTCATAAAAGTAATAATACTGGTATATTTATTATTTAAGTTGAGAAGTGGAGATTCGATCAGATTCTTAAAAATATCCGAATCTGTTTAGAATTTAAAATGATTCAGTTTGCCCAGCTCTAATCACAAGCGAGCGGGTAAGTCGTCATCCGCTCATCAGAGTAGGTAGATGTAAACCCAATGAATGTTTTCTCCAAATATGCTTGATCTTGTACCTTTTTTCCAGAAGTGTTTCATTCTAATTTCTAACTTTGTGCTATTTTATCGTTTATCTGTGAGTATTGTTTTCATTTTGGGAACTACTGTACATGAAACAAAATATCGTAAGGTCATAATATATACTTGTTTTATAATATTAAATGTCAGGCCACAGCAACAATACGGAAAAAAGCCCTATTGGTCTTAATCAACACAAAATTTAAAATTTATGGAAAGTTCCTGAAAATTCCCGTTTTTTGCCAAAATTTCCGATGGTAAATTACCTCGTGCGAAATTTTGCAACCCTAGTTTTAACTAAACTATCCTTTTTATAGTGGTGTTATTGCTGAAAACAGAGACAATCATAGACCGAATCAACGACTGCTACCGACTGCCAGAATATGTGATGATTTTGATGATTCACTGAACTCAAGTAAACCATATTTTATATATTTTTTTAATGTGTCCATAGCATGTTTAACTGTTTTCTGTTTGTCTAAGTACGATTGCGTTCTGTCACATCAGCAACACATATTCTTGTGTTGCTGATATGTGGCTCTCTGCTACCACCACATGGTAGAAAGCAACACGAGCAAAGGGCCGTTTCAAGCTTGATCAAACATGAAACTATCGAATACACCACAAAAGGGGTTTATCGCCGTCTAGAGCAGATATCATGTATTGCACTTCATTAAAGTTATTTTGTTGTGTATGGAATATTGTCCGCTTACGGCGTAGTTGCTGCTTTTAAATTTTATGTATTATCATTTTTTTGCCATATTAGTGGTGGTTGGTCAGTTCTTTTGGTGCTTGCAACTAATCTCTCTTAATTGGAAAAAATAATTTTATACAAAAGTTTGCCCAATGTAAAATCTCAGAACTTTGTTGGAAAACCCCACAATACCACTGAGCCATTTTGAGCTACTAGATGGCAGGATATGATTAGAATCATTATGAAATCTTTGATATTTTTCTGTTAGTTATTCAGTATTTCCATTTTGTTTTCAGAAGGCTACAATACTTATAGTCAGAGGTTAGAAAGTTTCTACGAATATCCAAAGACTAATACAGTTTCACCAGAAACTCTGGCAGAAGCTGGTTTTATCTTTGTTGGATTTCATGACCGAGTGAAATGTTTTTATTGCGGAAGATGCGTTGAAGGTTGGAATGGTAATGATGATCCATGGCATGACAATTGGCACAGGTATACATATGAAATAGACTGAACAGAGGTTTTTTATTACAATTTTAACTTTTTTTCCAACTATTTACAAAAATAATTGCACAACTGGTGACAGTAAAACGCCCTGTACGGGCTTTAGGATAGTCCTAACGTATTTTCCGCATGTCGTAAGAGTCTACTAAAAGGAAGTAAAGATGTGGTAGATGGTTTTACCATTATCCAGGGCAGATACCACTCACTGCACTTTAAAATGATGGTTTAGTTTCATTTGTAGTGTTTCCCGTTTAAAAGTGCAGTTGCTGGTACTATATCTTTCAAGTGGCAATTAGTTGGTTCCTTTTAGGCACTGCTTCCAGCCTTGCTCAGAGTGAATTTCAAATGATATTCGAATCATAAATTATTGGATTTGATTTCTGCAACAATTTTGATAATTTTGCTTTTTTTTTCAATGAAGTGTGAATTTTCCCACATATTATGAGCTGACAAAAAGATGTCCTCATCTGTTTATTTTTTTATTTCCAAATATTTTTTCCATAATTTTTTTTGGCCTAGGCCGAGATGCGAAAGACTTCAGATGATCGCTACTTCTGATGGTCCAAGACCTTCACAAAATGTTCCCAATGCATCAGATACAAAGAAGAAATCTACATCTGGATTTTTTACTCGAGCGAAATCAATGAGGGAATCTACCAGGAATGATGGTATGAATATTTATTTTCTAAATTAGTAAAAGTACAAATAGGCATTTCGTTCAGACAGCTACTGTACTTTGCAGACACTCAAAGCAAGTGGATTCCATCAGAAGAAAATTAAGCAAATCTAATACGTTCTGTGATATATCTCCAATCAGAAGAATAAAATGTCTAATCTTGAGCCTATGATAGCAAGCAAACTGTACAGGAAGGTTCAAAATCATTGATACTGCTGTGAAATAGCAATGTTTATAGTTTTAAAGCTTGTCGACCATTTGAAGAAAATGATATGAAGGTTTCGGACACCCGAAGAAAAACATGATTTTGGAAATATGATAGGCCAAAAACCTCCCCGATTCGGAACTGTTGTCTGCACGAGCACGAACTGTTGTCTGGATTCTCGACTTTCCTCTCATGCAGGATGAAAATGAAATCCTATCCTATCATCCAGTGGAGCACCCAGAAATTTTCAAAGGAAATTTTTTTGAAAAATGATAACAACACTCAACAGACGTTATCGACTAACTTTAAGTGAATTTTAATGAAAACAAAGAGAGCGGCTGTGTCTGGCAATAAATAAATTGATTTTTTTTCTTGACATTCATTTTGTAAAAATGATAAGCTTAATGCCTATTTTGATTAGTAACCCAAATACTGTTATTATTTCACGACATTTCATGATAATGTCGATTTGAATTTGCAACTGGGGAAAGGTGAAATAGGATACAACAACTTTTCTGTGGCCCTTGTAGGCATGAAATTAAAGATGAAATAACTATAATAATCGTATGAGGCAAATTTTACAAAATATTCTACATCCAAGCTACCAGATTGCTACCAGACACTGAAAGGGAGATATGTCATGGAATATTACCCATTCTCTCCTGATGAAACCTTTTTCCTCCGGGTGTCTGTGTAGCTGAGTATTCTGGTGTGAATCAAAGTTTTCCATCCGTCAGTTTAAGTACAAAAATATCATGTTCTCATTCCACAGAATTTAAGCTTTGTTTATTTTATTTAACAGCGTATAAAGATGAAGACCCATTTTGGGCACAGCACTCTGAAAATTTGTCTCATCTCAAATCAAATAACAACACTCTGAGCTCGCCCTGCTCTGATGGTAGTCGACCATCAGTGTCTGAAACAAGTGAAGATTTTTTTTCAATAGAAAACAATGGAAGTGCGGTATTCAACAGTAAGGATGAAAGTATGTCGTTTTGAATTTTTGATTTTTTTGAATTCCATTAACGCTCTATAATCTCCAAATCTCCAACAAAAAATATCCAAATTTTTGTGTATTTTTTTCAGTATTTTTCAAACCAAAAGGCCCAACCAAATTTTTTTTTTCGAATTTTAAGAAAGCAACTTCTGCATAAAATATCCAAAGCAATATCCAGAAATTTTCAAAGGAGCCCCCAAAATTTTTTTTGAAAAATGATAACAACACTCAACGGACGTTATCGACTAACTTTAAGTGAATTTTAATAAAAAAAAATAACAAAAAGAGAGCGGCTGTGTCTGGCAGTTAATTTCAATTTTATTTTTTGCTTGACATTCATTTTGTAAAAATGATAAGCTTAATGCTTATTTTTATTAATAACCCAAATACCATTATTATTTCGCGACATTTTATGATAATGTCGATTCGAATTTGCAACTGGGGAAAAGATAGGCATAAAAAGCATAGGCATAAAATTAAAGATAAAAATAGCTATAATAACCGTATGAGGCAAATTTTACAAAATATTCTACATCCGAGCATTTTTGAACACCCACAAGTGGGTAGGGTCCGAACTCCCCTTGCCTGGGTGCACCACTGATATCATCTGAAAGACTGAATTTATTTATATCAATGTATTATGTATATATATATATATATATATATATATTTCTAGCTAAACGCAATCTTGTTTCTAAAAAAAGATTCTTTTTTTTCATATAAGAATCAGAGTAAGGTTTGAGGTGCACCAAAAAGAAATCACTCAACTATAGTGATGTGTGCATAATTACATGAAATGAAAAACTGTCAACTCTACCCTAAGCAAAAATCATTACAAATATAATTTATGCTATTGGTCTGGGGGACGTGGACTAACTACTTATCCTTCTTCTGTGCCTCTGTTTGCGGATCCGTATGCAGTACATTCAAGGATACAGTAGCAAGAGTAATTATGTCTAAGTAGAGAGGTTTGAAGTCTTGGTTCACACTTACATAAATTTATTTCTGTAATGTTTCATCTGACCAAAGTCAGACTTCTTCAGGTCAGATAAAACGTTACAGAAATAAATTTATGTAATTGTGAAGCAAGACTTTGAACCTCTCTAGTTAAACATAATTTACCTACAACAGTAGAGTGTAAGTCTTGCCTTGACTAGACATACAGAAAACCTGCCAATTTTTTGGTTGTTATGATTTTGTACTTTGTAATAACTCGTTCACTGAACCATGTCACTTTTCATTCATTACTTTTGCTACAGGAGAACCTGCAGAGTTAGAAGGCTTCAGAGATAAAGAAAAAACGTGCCCTATGAAAGGTATTTTGGATTATTTAAGAGAAAAAAAATTTATTAAAAAATTATGTTGTAAATTTAGCAGCACTGCTGTATTGTCATTCACTTGAAATATAAATAAACATTATTCAAACAGAGCGCAAAACTCTCGTTGTATGAATCATGTTGGTTTTCTTCCAGTGTCCGGAATGTCCATGTCATTAACTTTGAATGGACAAAAAATGATTTCTCAGCAGTATTGATGATTTTGAATATTTTTATACAGTCTGGTTTCTACCAGACACTGAAAAGGAGATATGTCATGGAATATTACCCATTCTCTTCTGATGAAACCTGAAACCTTTTTCTTCCGGGTGTCTGAGTAGGTGACATTCTGGTGTGAATCAAAGTTTTCCATCTGTGAGTTTAAGTACAAAAATATCATGTTCTCATTCCACAGAATTTAAGCTTTGTTTATTTTATTTAACAGCGTATAAAGATGAAGACCCATTTTGGGCACAGCACTCTGAAAATCTGTCTCATCTCAATTCAAATAACAACACTCTGAGCTCACCCTGCTCTGATGGTAGTCAACCATCAGTGTCTGAAACAAGTGAAGATTTTTTTTCAATAGAAAAGAATGGAAGTGCGTTATTCAACAGTAAGGATGAAAGTATGTCGTTTTGAATTTTTGATTTTTTTGAACTCCAATAACGCTCCAGAATCTCCAAATCTCCAACAAAAAATATCCAAATTTTTGTGTATTTTTTTCAGTATTTTTTAAACCAAAAGGCCCAACCAAATTTTTTTTTTCGAATTTTTAGAAAGCAACGTCTGCATAAAATATCCAAAGCAAAATGTTAAGATGATGCTGGGGATTGTACTGAGAACATAATTAGTCCATGTAAAACACAGTAATTCATTAATAACGATTGAAAATACACAATAGCATATTAGGAAACGATTAACAACACAAAATCATTGGTGATATCCGATAGTACAAAGCACAGTTGGATACAAACACATTTTCAGTCTATAAGTTTTACATCTACCTTATCTAAATTAATATTCACTGGCGAGTCAATAGTTTTTCAAATATTAAAATCATTCACAAATTGTTTGGGATTATGGCACATTATTGCACATACAGGTTAAACTGCTTTATATATAAAAATGTAGCAATGGAAATGGTTTTAATGCCATTCAAAAATCATTTGGTGTTATAATTAATCGTTAAAAGGGATTACTGCAAGAAAGCTGTGCATTTCTAATTGTGCTGCGCACAATTCCAAAACCTTGCAAAAACATCCAACACCAGAATCGAACTGGTATCTGCACCAGAGTTTCGGGCCATGGTCATGCTGTATTATCACCCCCCCCTACAGAATAAAAAGAAAATCTTATCTTTTACTGGTAATTTAATTTCTTTTTCAGACAGTGAAGTCAACATATCCGAAGAAAGAATTCAGGTAATTTTTTTTGTAATCTGAACTATTAATATTTATGTTATAGCATTAGAGTGGGTAAAGGCAATGATACACAGATATGGTTAGTGGTTATGGCGGGAAGATATGGACTTTCAGCAAATATAATTTCCAGTTCAGCCAAGATTCCCCAAGTTAATACACTCTGGGCTTGGGTATAGGGGTGTGCATGGATTAACAAGTCAGTTTTTTTTTTTTATTGAAATTCACTCTGAATAAGGCCGGAAGCAGTGCCTAAAAGAAAACAACTAACGACCACTTAATAGCAAAGAGCTACTACACGTCAAGCAGAAAATATCCTGTCCCGATCTTATCTGCTATGGTAAAGTGCAGTGGGCGGTATCTGCCATGGGCAATGGTTAAACCAAGTTTGATATCTTCAACAACGAAAAATGAATACCAGTGTCAAATTTTAATGTTGAGCAAGAAAAAGATTATGTTTTTTTTTCTAATAATTCTGGCTATGAACAAAATGTTTCTATAAAAGATACACTTGGTGACTTGGAAGGCATCAAGCCAGCATTGTTTCAGCTGAATTGATCTTGCTCAACTGACCATGCCCTTTTACCAGAGCAAACTACAGGAAGATTTCACTGTTAGATTACACTGGTATTCTGAAGTAAATACTAAGTTACTCAAAGCTCGGGGTAAAAAAGTGTGAGCATCAGATTCTGATTTTGTTTGGAAACACCCCAGATCAGTGGCGCAATCAGAAGGGTTATGCCCTGGGTGACATGTATGCTCAGTTCGAAATTATTTATATTTGTCGTTTCAATCCCAAAATGGAGAATTTTTACGCGTAAAAGCACAACAACTTTTTTTTACAATGAACAGACGGATTTTTTCTATAAAAAGCAGATTTTCAGTTTATCTGTTTACAATATTTGTTTTCTCCATTTTTTTTCCCAAAACTTTCCATTAACACTGGTCGCAACATACTTAGCGATGGCACAGAATGACAAATCGTGTTTTACCTGAACTGAACGGTTATATATTTTGACAGGCCTTGATAAAGAACTTCCTCGTATGCTTACAAGAACTAACATTATTGTGTTCGACGAATGTGAGGCCCCAGGAAGCTGCGGAAAGTCAAGAACAGTTAACAAAGGTGTGTTACTTGATTTATGGTCACATATTATTTTGATAGTTCATAATTAATTGAGATTTTTGATATTTTGGCATTTGAAAGTAAGAACAAGATTGAAATAGATTTTTTTTATTCATGATTAGGGTGCCCAGTTAACTCATTTGCTAAAGTTCTGGGGATTTGCTTCATGCTACGAATCTGTGATCGTCAAGGGTCATGGGTTAGAATCCTGTGAGGTATGATGATTATATGACAGAGGTCTGCTGTACACTCGCTGGTTCACTTAGCAGTGCATACGGCTTCCTCCACCGAACAGGTCTATACACACGAAAATGAGAAGTATTATAAGCCAAAAAAAAAATTTTACCCCGGTTCAACACTGATCATGATCATTGAAAGTGAGAACAAGATTGAAATAGATTTTTTTATTCGTGATTAGGGTGCCCTGTTAACTCAATTGGTAAATCTCTAGGTATATGCTTCATGCTACGAATCTGTGGTCGTCAAGGGTCATGGGTTCGAATCCTGTGTGGTACCATGATTATATGCGAGAGGTCTGCTGTACACCTCGCTGGTTCACTTAGCAGTGCGTACGGCTTCCTCCACCGACCAGGTCTATACACACGAGAATGAGAAGTATGATAAGCAAAAAAAAATTTTTACCCCGGTTCAAAACTAATCAGTCGCCTTATGATTAAGCTGTATTCCTGACATTCTTCCTAAAGACCAAAATACACACGAGGTTGTCTTACCGATGCGTTGCATTACATTTCGAGTAATAAAATGAAAACACCAATGCACTCCTGCATTGCTTCGTTTCATTGGAAAACGTAAGGAAATGCATGCAGAGCATTGGGCTTGCGTAAAACGCAAGGGTAAAATAAAACAAACTGAGAAAAAACGTAACCTACGCAAACGTGTAGTGCGCGACCTTTAATCCTGTACTATATCTTATCCTGAAAATTAAAATGGTATTTCTGCTTTTTCTGGGACTGCAATTATGAGTGTTTTGACTGCAGTAATTCGAAAAAAATATGATTAAATCTCCCAGATACGGTGATCAAGTGTTTTCTGAAGAGTAAATTGGGCTAGACTGAGTAAAAATGATTTTGCAAAAATGTTATGAATTTTAAATAGTATTTGAAAAACTGGCTGATGATGATTGCACATGGATTATTCTGCCACTATGAGGTGTCCAGCAGATTTCGCTTTTAATCCAACCTTTGTCAGGACAGTTAGATATGTGCAGCTCAAATCTTATTCGTAACGTTTTAAATGATTGATCTAATTGTTTGTCTTCATGGTTATTTTTTCAACTTTTTGTGATTGATTTAAGAAATTTATAGGAAAAATCATTTGGTACTTGCTACCCAAGTTATTACACCATGGGTTAAGTGGTGGGCATGGATGAGCGAACCGAGATGTTTGGTTGAAAAACACCGCACTAAGCCATAATAACTGAGAAGCCCTATTAGAAACTGTCAGATTTGCTGTTAAGCTTTATACAAGAATATTCTTTTTAACAAACTTTGAATTTCAGGTTCTCCAAGGACTGAAGACACTGCACATTATTGCTGGTTTGCTACTGTTTCTAACACTATCAATCACAATGATTTTATTATGGGCAATAACATTACTATTTTCTATATAAGATAATAATTTGCTGTAAGCAAGTTTTGCAATGGTTGTGTATTGTTAATAAAATCAAAAATTTTGCTTTGTCATGATTTAGCCATTGATGATCCACACCATGGTGGTGTGATCATCTGAGGCACAAAGTGATAGAAGGAAATAAATATGAAAAATGACAAAGCCCGTTGCTATTCCTATTTTGTCCTTCGGACTTTATTGATATTAATTCTTTTGATGTGTAATTCATGACCCCTATAAAAGACTTTCAAATATAACAGCTTGCTCATGACATAATAAAATATCATGCCATTTTTTTTGAATTGCTTTTTTTTTACTGAAATTCACTCTGAGGCCTTGAAGCAGCGCCCGGAAGGAACTAACCAACGGCCACTTATCCACAAAGAGATATAGTGCCAGCAACTGTACTCTAAGCAGAAAATATCCCAAACATAATTGAACCGCTACGGTAAAGTGCAGTGAGTGGTATCGGCCCTGTGCAATAGTAAACCATCTACTATTCTATTTCCTTTTAGTCGCCGTTTATGGCCCGCAGGAAATATGGTAGGACTATTCTAAAGCTCGTACCTACAGGGGCAAAAAGTCATTGTTGCTTTCTAAGTAATCTTGACATTTTGAAGAACGAGAATTATAGCCTAAAAGAGTTGATGCCCAGACTTTATTGAGGAAATGTGTTTAGGATAGGATTTCATTTATCCTGCGGGAGAGGAAAACTGAAAATATGGCTTAATCATATATTGAACCACAACCTCTCTTGCAAATATCAGTTCCAAGTCGGGAATGAGGTTTTTGTCTAACCGTTTACGGATTTTTTCTGTCTATGGACGTGTTTGGTGGACGAACTGATAAGCAGGAAACAGTTATGTGAACCACCCACCATCCGCTGTCGAGTTTTACATAAATTTTCTCCCGATATAATTGACCCACATTTGAACTTAGATAGACAATATTTTGCTGTATTATATTAATTTTATTTCATTGTGCATATATCTATTTATTATTTTATTTTACCCAATAAAAATTTTATTCATTTTGCTCAAAATCATGGTCAAATCTAAACGTAGCTCAAAAGTACTATCCGGATATTCAGATAGTACATATTTGTTCCCTTTATCCAGATAATGCAGGCTGGTTCTCTAATAAATGCATATTTTTTTCAGTTATTTTGCTGCTTGCAAGATTCATAATAGCTTTTTGCAGTTAAAGTCAGTCACAATTTGTTGTGGCGTTGTTCTAGCTTGCATCGTATTGATATTGATAACGAATATTGAAAACTGCCAAGACTGCTCCTAGTACTAAAAAAAATGTTTTGACAGCTCGAAATAAATATCTTGGAAAATACCTGCTCAAGTACTGCTTTTTAAAATCTATTTTTACATATACCCTTGTTACTTACTTGCCTGTTGCTTAAATTCCCCTTTTCATACTTCATGCGTTGCAAAAACATACTATCATAACAAAAGTCCAATGAGAATGAGTATTTCATTCCCTATAATGATCATCTACCGGTAGTTAATTCTTAATCTCCAAAATTTGTCAGTTCTTGTTTGTCCATGTTATTCCAAGGTGAGAATATGCTGCAGCTGTCAGCATTAATGTGTGATGTATACCAGACAAAGTATTTTTAATTTCTCTCCTAATGCACTGTAATATATTATTAAGTGTTTGCACAGTCTTATGCTTATATCCAACTGTGGTCTGTACTATTAAGTATTATCATTATTCCTGTGCTGTTGATAGTTTCCTATTCCTATCTTTATTGTCTTTAACTTTTCACTGTGTTTTATATGTCACTAATAAATAATCATCATCATGGCCATTTGTTTTATTGTGAGTTATTGTGGAATTATATTCCATGCACTTTATCAGAATGACAGAATGGTAGCTACTCAGAGACCTGAAGAAAATAAGTTTTATCAGAAGAAAATTTAGCAAAATAGGCATTTCGTGGTAAATTTGTGACTGAAAAGATTAGGATATCTCTTTTTGGGCATCAATCATAAAGTAGAGAAGGATTCAAAGTGTCAATACTGATATGAAATAGTAGTGTTTGATCGTTTTGAAGCTTAACCACCGAATGAAGAAACCGAAACCAACATTTTGAACACCCGAATAAAACATAATTCTGCCACTGAGCACTGTGCTCAATAATTTTTTGTCAAACAGACTCTGGTTTGACAATAAATAGTGTGATATATAGAGCAGTTGTCTGTGCAAAATAACTCTTTAAAATTATAACATAAAATTTGATGTCTTTTGTCCAGTTTAAATTTTTTTGTCAAGACCTGTCCTTCATGAAAAAATTGTCGAGGAAAAAATCCCCTTCCTAGGATTAAAATCCCTGAATGTATTGTCTTTCTTTTATCACATTGTGTTTGCGTCGTTTTTGAACCTTTGAATGTCATTTCGCTCGCAATACGACATTACATATTTGATGTAATTTGGAGAATATCTTAAATGTAACAGGGCCTTCTTGGCATGATAAAAACCCTTTTTGCACACAGTTGCGGCGCAGTGAGTCGTATCTGCTCTGGGGTCAAATTTCTTCTTTTAGTTCAGCATTCATGGAGCAATTAGGAACAAAAAAAACAACATTATGTATTATCGTTTATTACTTGCATTCATAAAAAACATTGGCAAAAGGAAGACTCAAATATTTACCCCATTTTGAAAACCTTGAAACTTCGAAAAAAATCGATCCAAATCAGACAGAATTTTAATTTCCTATGTTGAATAAAAATTCATCATTATGGCACAAAGCTTTCCCATGCCATCATTCAAAAATTTGTACGAGCGGGCAAGCTCCTACAATCTTTGCAACCATTATTTGAATCCACCTTAAAATGGACATGCAACTTCTCTCTGTTTTCAAATTCCTCCCCCAGACACAATATTTGAAATCTTCCAATGGCTCAGATTTGAAGAGAAAATAATAATAAAACATGCCCACTACAATAATTAAGCCAGCTAATTAGAGACTTCAGCAAATAGTTTGGTAAAGTCAAACATTAATGCCCAGCATTATGCCACACAGTCAGAAATTTTATTTTGTCAGCTTGGCGACGTAGTCTATCAGTAATTCATACTGTACAAAACATGTTCAAGCAAGATTCTTTTGGCTGAAATACTTAATCTTCCTGCAGCATTTAAAGAGTGCACAATTCGATCGATCTTCAATCATATTCCTTTGAGACAGAAACGTGTGCACTATATGGTCAAAGTGATATTTTTCATCAATGAAGTTGAATACGCTTTGTCTCTGTTTGTGTCTTCGGAAACGCATGGGACCCATCATCCTTGGGGTCCTTGGTATCAATAGCGGGTGCATTTGGGCCTTTTATAACCCTTTATACCTTGAGGTCTCAATTTTATAGATACAACCGGGGGTGCGACTTCACCCGAATCTCGTCTCTAGTTCAATTAAGCAAACAATAACCTGTATACACAATTGTGGCTGATTTGTCCTGCATAATGTACTTTTTATTAGCCATTAACCACATTTGGTTATCTTTTAGTCATGGAACAAAATTTTTGATGAGTGGCTTCTGTAATCCGACTGTTTGTTTATCTTTCAGCCGAAGCATGTTTTTGGCAAACGATAAGTACAAATTGCAGGCAAATTAACCAGTCCGTTTTTTTTTCCGTGTACTAATTTAACTGAGATAACTTCGATTTCTCAGTGTATATTTTTTTAGCTCAAAAAGGACTTCAAAGCCCAATTTCATGCAAAATAAATTTGGCTGCCATTATGGCTAATATAATTATTTATTACAGTGCTTCTCAACCCCTGGTTCACGTGATAAGAGTAGATTGTCAAGCGACTTGCTGAGTTATCGAAATCATCAGCCAACCAAAGCCTTTGAATAATGGAGTACATCTGACAGCATTTATTTGATGCTTTTGACTTTTGTATTCATAAAGCAAGAAATAACTACTTTACCAAAGTCTTAACAAAGACCGTGTTCATGTTATGCTCACAAAACCTTTCTCGAAAAATTATGGCCAAAAGCTTTGTTACTGAGTCACGCTTCAAATTTTGCCAGCCAAGGGAGGTTGAGAAGCACTGATTTTAAGCATTCTTGTTAGCCTTTACCTGATAAATATGGCAGCCTATATTTATCAGTTATACCACTCTATTCAGAAAAGGTTGTATTATAATCTGATTTGCCAAGCACAGCCCTGTCAGAATTTTCAAAAGAGCATGCATATTTTTCTGTTTTTTTTATGATATTTTATTTTGTGATTACTGCGATTCACTATTGATATAGGGTACACGTCGCATATTCGTGGTTTAGACCAGCAAGGCCTTGTGCGTATTGTCTGTCTCAAAATAACTCAATTAAATTTTGCCATATATATATTTAACACTGGTTCATTAGACAAATAATCATACGTACATGCACGATGACAATCACACCCATGGCAATATGGCGAAGTACATCCGTGCCTTGTACTCGGTTTCGCAGTAGGCATTATGATTTTTGGGAGCGGGATATACTAAGTTTTGACTTTCTCAAAAAGAGAAAAAATTTTCCTGCTCATACTAGAATTTTATGTTCAATTGCTCCCTAAAAAGCCCAGGTTAAAAATATTATTAAAATTTTTCCTTGGAACATAAAAAATCGTGTATTTTGGGGTTTTTTTGTGGGGAGAGCTCGGTGAATCAGAATTTTCTGATAAAAATGCATTCCCATGTAAACATTTTAAAGCAAAATATTGACAATAATAAAACCATCATTGTTAAGATAATTCTATGACATAATACATGTTCAGATTGATATGTTTTGTCATGCCACAATAATAAAAAACACAAGTATGGTTTTATATTGTCATCGCTCATATCATACAATATAAAAAAGATTGCCCCACTCTTTGGACAAAATATGATACAAAACATTGAAATTTTGGGTTTTTTTGTGGGGAGAGCTCGGCAAATCAGAATTTTCTGATAAAAAATGCATTCCCATGTAAACATTTTAAAGCAAAATATTGACAATAATATAACCATCATTGTTAAGATAATTCTATGACATAATACATGTTCAGATTGATATGTTTTGTCATGCCACAATAATAAAAAACACAAGTATGGTTTTATATCGTCATCGCTCATATCATACAATATAAAAAAGATTGTCCCACTCTTTAGACAAAATATAATACAAAACATTGAAATAAACTTCGGGAAAAACACTTTGAAGAAATATCATTCATCAAATTATGGCACAATCTCAAAATTTTAAATTTTGAAAGATTTGAACATTCAAAGTTCAGAGCTTGAGCCACAGATGAACCGCATCTCATTGGTGCGATCCATCAGTGTTTCATAATTGACAAAAGATGTTTCAACAAAAATTTATCGATTGGGTATTAGCCAAGTTGATAATTTAGCAAATGCAAAACCGAATCATCATGCTTGTGTGTAGGGCTAGGCAAAACCGAATCATTTGGAATTCGATTCGAATAATTTTTTCGATTCGGAACGAATCACGAATTCGATGTAAATAAACAATATCCTATTTTCACTATTACAACTTGTCTTCATTGTGAAAATCAAGAAATTTATACTTTATAGTGCATATTCAATGCACACTCCATGTCTAAAAGCAACAATTTTCATATTTTAACAACATTTTATTGTTAAAACTGAAAATTCTAGTCCATTTAGTAAGTATTTGTTCCTATGAACAATTCACGATTGATTCGAATATATTGTGCTTCGAATCGATTCGAATCATCGAATCGAATTGCCCAGCCCTACTTGTGTGATATCATGGCAGTAACACATTCATTTCAAGAAATGCCAACAATGCCTAAAGGCCAAAGCACTTATATAAGAGCACCAAAGCATTCTTAATGCTTAGTTGAGAAAAGTACAAAGACAAAAAATATTGCACAGTGTTTGAATGAAATTAAAAACAGAAAATAACCCATAGGCTGCATAACAAAAAATATACCTATAACTGTGTATATTTAAAAACAAAAACCATTTGCCAAAAAAATCAATTCATCTTAATATTGATGCTAAAACTGAGAAAGTGAACAAAACAAATGTGAATGCTCATTCAATGCTTTTTAAAACAAAAAAATCCTGAAATAAAGTTCACTTTGTTCGTTTATAAGTGGTCGAAGCTACATGGCCTTACTATTTTCACTATTTTATGATTTTCTTCTGATGGAGCAATTTTCTTCAGGTGTCTAAGTAGCAGGGTGTTCCACTCAAATGAGTGACTATAAAAAAAAGTTAAATTTGTTTTGATTTTGCTCATTTTCCCGATTAACAAAAAAAAAACGCTTAATAGATTCTTCTTGTTACGTAGGGAAGGGTCATTTTCTGTAATGCATAGTAGTAAAGCATATGGAATAAACACAGTGTGCTTTAGTAGCAGGCACAGTTGTGTATACATAAACTGAATCATTACATAAAAAGATAAAGGTAACGGTATTATGATTTGCTTCAGGCATTGATCAGAAATTTTGAGTCACAGATGGACCATGTCCTATTGCCATCCATCATGTTCGATGAAATTATTTGAGCAAAAGTCTATTTATACATCTGGGTTTTTAGTTATATTTTAACACAGGGTTGTTCAACCAAGATATGTGGTGTAAGAATCCACACGTTTTAGGAAAGATTATTTTTTAAAGAAACCTAATTACTGATTAAAATTAGCATGGCATCTGAAATTAACAAGCAGTACAGTTGCGTTTGGGATGTTTTCCTCTTAGAGTGCAGTTACCAGTACTAGATCTTGTAGTAGCTTTATACTATGGAAATATTTTAATAATTATGAATTTATGATTGCTCAGACCACCCCCCCCCCCCCCCCCCCCCCATGGTCATCCAGGTGGACTGAAAGACAATGTTTAAGACAATTAAATTGATGGCCATCAAATATCACATACCGGTATATAAATATTATAAAAGACTATAAGACCCATAAAAATCTTCTTGTGGCAAAGTTGTGGCAATCATACTCCGTACTCTGAGATAAATTGTATAAAAGAACTATTGCACATATCAGTATCACAGTGATTGAAAATATTAGAAACTTTAGAAAACACCTTAGCAACGATGCGTTGTGCCAATGGACGAAGATTTTGAAGAACCTAAAATATAAAATTGGTTGAAAGTGAATTTTAAAAATCTACATAGGGGACTCAATGGCATAGCGATTATCATATTGGCATCACAGGTTGAAGACCTCAGGTGCAAGTCGGACTTGCCGTTTTAATCGAGGCTTTAATGCGTCTAATTTCGAGAGATTTTGTCACGCGTAAACTTGGCTTCGAAATTTTTATGGGTCGCATCTGCTGAAATTTGCAGAGCTGTTTGTTGTTTGGTAGTCTACGTGGCCAAAATGACAGATTTCTACAAAAAATGAAAAATGCCCGCCTCTCATGATCCAAACTTTAATGAGTCATCTCATACTGCTTGACAAAATATTGAACAAGAAGATGAGTTTTCTCAACACAAATTAAATTTATGCTGTTTAATCCTCAGAGGGGGCCAAAAAGCTCAATCGCTAAAATTGTGAAAAAGAATATATGCTGCATTCATCTTTAATTGTCCCATGTTGTCCCCAAACACTGCGGGAGATAATATGTGAGAGGACTCCCCGCCCCTGCATGATGATTCCTACACTAGCAAGGTGCGTGCACAACAAAAATGTGAAGAAAAAACACACCAATTTGGAACTGGTAACCGGTTTGATCATACGGTTGGGCCGTATTCATCGCTTTCCTCTTCCTCTTCCCTCAAGAGAAGAAATTTAATACCTATCCTATACTCTATATATAAAATTTGTTTGCACACCTTTTTCATCAGCGATTGACTTTCCAAGTTTTTTTGATGATTCCTTGTAGACAAGTACAATATTGTCAGACTTGATACTGCAAATAAACCAATGATTGAGTAGACAGTCCAATCCTAGTAAAATACAGGAAATTAAAGGAATTAGAAATACTCATTAATCTATGATCTCCAACATTCTCTCATGAGTTCAAATCCTCTGAGCGATGGTTATATGCGAGTGCATTGCTAGGCACCTCTTCCGCACATGTCGGTGTCCAGCTAGCTCTCGCATAATATTGCATAAAGAAATTCGAACCTTCATCAAGATAATCAGAAATTTGTAGCTCGAAGCAAATCACATTAAAAAACAACATAATGTTTTAACTAATTAATTAGTCGTGAAAAATTTTTTACCTGTACTCTTCCTTGGAATCTGTCGACATGACCTAGAAAAAAATCAAGAAGTAGCTCAATGTGATTATGAAGAAATTTTGGAAGTGGAACTGAACCACCATAGTAAAATGCAGCGAGTGGTATCTTCCCTGAGCTTCCTTTGTTTCCTTTTGGTCACCTTTTTACGACATGCAGGAAATATGTTGGGACTATTCTAAATTCTGAAGCACGCACCTACAGGGGTACATGGATTGCTACCATAAACTCACAAAATGACTTTCTTATTTTATTTTCTAACGATGATGATTTTCTTCTGATGGCAGCAATTTTCTTCAGGTGTCTAAGTAGCAGAGTAGCTGATTTGTCATCAGCCAATATTTAATGTTTGAATTAAACAAGTTTTTTGTGTAAACTATCCAGGAGAATCCTCAATATCTTTTTTGAACTGTGGAAAATGGTTGAAGTAAAAATTTAAATTTTAAGAAACACAAACTTCCACTGAAAATTGACTGATTGCTAGATTCTCTCATTGAAGAGGCATCGATGATTGTTCCAGGCACCGTCTGTCCAGTATCGTCAGAGGACGCCAAGTTCAGACTATTGATACTAGATTCAAAGAACGCTGTAGAATAAGGTTAAAGGTTAGGATAGGATATGCTTACAGTTTCCTCCTCAAGCAGACAAAATCTGAGAATATTAGTTAACCATATGGCTAACAACGACCTCTCGTGCAGATAATAGTTCCAAGTTGGAGATGAATTTTTGTCTAATCATTCACAGATTTTTCCTGTGAATGGACATGGTTGGTGGAAGAAGCCAACGATTGACTACATGAATCACCGTGCGCCTAGAGGTGTTCAGCAATCATCTCACATATATTCACCCCGCAAAGATTCGAACCTGGGCATAAAGGTGCATAGCTCGAGTGTATTCCCAACTTGTGATCGATTGAGCTGACCGGGTACCCAATTGAGCTGACCCGACACCCATCCAAAGTGAAACAAGTTCTGAGCAGGCAGCCATAGAAATGGGTCTTTTAATTATTGTGAGCTGTAGAGTAAGGTAAAGCTTAAATAGGAAAGATATCAGCTACTCATATGGGCAGAATAGGTTTCCTTGAAGTGTTCAAAACCCTGTATCGTATTTTTTGACTAACTAAAAAATTTGGAATATAAATCAGTTGTTGATTGATGATGATCGTTGCACCAGACTGCCTAAATGTCAGCTATTTTGCTACTCAGACACCCGAAGAAAACTGGTTCAACCAGAAGATTCAGCAAGATTGAAGTAAAAGTTTAAAATCTCAGAAACACATACTTTCATTTATACTGCTGTTTAACGGAACATTAACTTCTTCAGTCAAAAAAACTTCCGCACTTGCCCCAGGTACTGTCAATCGAGACAAGTTTAGACTGTCGGGGAGCTTCGTCCGAAAAGGGTCATCATTTTGGTAAGCTGTAGAATAAGAACAAAGCTTCAAATCATAGGTACATATTTTTATGGCCACTAATTTGACCTGATCACCTCAGAAATGCCTTATTTCAAAGCAGCTTATAAGCATCACCAACTTGTAGATGAACAGGGTTAAGTATGTTGGTTCAGCTTACCCAAATTATTATGAACTATTCTTCGTGGTTAGCATAAGTATACAAGTTGGATCTACTGTGACTTGGACACAGACAAATTTAATCTGCGATGCCAGCATGTTAACAGCTATGCCAATGTGGTATTGATATAAAAAGAGTGGCCTAATCTCTTTACTCTTCTAGTAGCCAAAACTTCACATCAAGAGTTTTTTTTTATAAAAGTTTGCTCAAAGCAAGGCCAGAAGCAGTACCCAAAAGCAGTCAGCTAACAACCACTTCATAGCAAAGAGCTACTAGAAGATTTAGTACCAGCAACTGCACTCTAAGCTGAACACATTCAAGTTTAACTGAACTGCTATGGTAAATAAAATACAATGTGTGGTATCTGCCCTGGGCGATAGTGAAACCATCTACCACTTCTTTGTTTCCTTCAAGTCGCCTCCTACGACACGCAGGAATTACGTTGGGACTATTCTGAAGCACGTACCTACAAGGCAAAAGGTTGAAGATGTTTTTGCCGTTGCCCAGAGCAGATACCACTCACTGCATTGGATTACATGGCTCAGTCCTGTATGTTATGTTTTCCACTTATGGTACAGTTTCTAGAACTTTAGTGGATTCCTTACGTGACCTGCTTCTGGCTTTGTCAGATGTGAACTTCCATGAGAAAAAAATTTACTACTTTCGAAACGTAATATATAAATTTAATCCTCTTTGCATCTAAGTTTTCTTTTTATGATAAAGATGTGACCGAATTTTGTGTTGTTATTCCATAGCACTATTGATGGTTTTGAACCTTTTTATACAGTTTTCATACAGATTAATTAGCAGAGTAATTAATTATAATAGTCTGATATAAATATTCCTTGTTGAAAAGCCAATTCTGCCAGCCTTTTTTATGCTTACTCGTGTTGGTGGATCACTTTGAGCACCCACTCACAGTTGGACAAGGTAGGGGTTATTTTTGCATTTGTTTTTTTTTAAACTTGTTGTAAGCCCAAGAAAACTGCGGCCAAAAGCCACTGTAATATCTATTATAAAATGGAGTGTCTGCGACTGCACTCTAAGCACAAAGCATTCCAAAAACAACTAAATCACTATAATCAAAGTGAGAGGCAATTGTTAGGAAGTCATGAGCTTTTTGGTTTTGCAGAGCCTACTCAGGTTATTACACCGTGGGTGGAATGGTGCACATGGGCAGAAAGAGTTTAATTAAGGACCATGTCACGCCGACATAACCAAATAAGGCATTTTCATAGACAAATAAATCAAACTATTGTACCTTTCATGGGAGGTGTTTCTTCATCGTTATTGCCAAGTGACTCTGACTCGCCACCTACAATGAAATTGTTGGAAGCATTTTGCATCGTTCTTTGTATATTCAGGTCATCAGAATTTACTGTCTTCTGTGGTCTTCTGCATCTCGGCCTGTGACAATGCATTTCAGTTAAGGCCATATTATTTGAAAATTCTTAGAAATGAATTCCATTGTTTTTCAAGCAACGGAACAAAAACGGCAATAAATGCCTGTATTGCTTGTCCTACCAGGCGTATTTTATCTATGTAACGTATGTAAAATGAGCATTCTCTGTTAAATTGCATAGTAAACCGTTCAGTGAAAATGTGGAGAAAGGCATACCCATCATTGCCTTGTTATTAGCTATCGTAAAGTAAAACAAACCTTGAGAAAACGCTACTAATGCTAACAAGTATTGTAGCTACTAGGGGCAGTTATCTTATTATCTGTCTGTAGCAAAGCAGACCGAAAAGAATGACACTGATTCCCATAGCTTTCTGTTCAACATCGTATCATATACACTGAAACAACCATGAGGACAGAAACAAAGAGAGGGAAGGTGAGCATGCCCTTATATTTTCAAAGAAAAATTATAAGAAAGAAATATGATATTGGTCTGGAGGACGTGGACTAAACTACTTATCCTTTCTCTGTGCCTTCGTGTTTGCGAATCCATATGCAGTAAATGCAAGGATATAGTAGCAAGAGTAATTATGACTAACTAGAGAGGTTCAAAGTCTTGCTTCACACACATAAAAACGCACATTTTTAAAATGCTTGTCTGAAGAAGTCTGACTTTGGTCAGATGAAACGTTACAGAAATAAATTTGAGTAGTGTGAAGCAAGACTTTGAACCTCTCTAGAAAGAATTATAGTATGCCAATTCATATATTTGCAACCACAAGGCTTGATAAAAACCATTTACCTATGCCATTTGTAATGAAACGGATCATTATTACGACACCAATGTTCCACAACTCTCCCACAATAAAAGCATTTTACTCGATCAGGAAATCCAACATGGAAAAACCCAGCTTCTGCTAAAGTTTCTGGTGAGACTGTATCAGACTTTTGAAAGCTGGAAAAAGTAGCTAGTCTTCTACTAGGAGTATTGCACCTCTCTGAAAAAAAGAAGCAAAATGACTTGTAAGTAAATCTAAAATTTTAATATGGTTTCCTTAGCTGAAAAAAATAAAAAATCATTTAGTGAAAATTTTTTTCGGATAAGCAAAGAATTATCGAATGTGTTCCACAGGAGTGCAGAAATTTGTAATTTATAGTATTTTAAGGAATAAAGGACTTGAAATTTATTCCATAATTTTTGGTGGCACCCTCCCCCTGTCTTCTTCAACTACACTGGAGTCACTGCAATAAATGATCCAATAGAAGAAGTTCGTGAGTACGCCTATACGCCTTTCTGATGAAAACAGTACTTTTTCAAAAAAAAAAATATAGTTCACCCAAGTGCACTGAATCCTCATCAAAATCATCACATATCCTGGCAGTCCTTGTTGTTGGGAGTTGATTGGATCTATGATTGGGTCTGTCTTCAGTAATACCCTGGCTGTAAAAATGAGAATATTATGTAGTTCAGGCTGACCGAATGTCAGATACTCAGACACCCAACAAACAAAGTAGCAATTGTCCATATTTTATGATATGGCTTATGCTAAAAGACAAAAAATTGTCTCCTCGAGTGTTAGGTAGCAAAGAAAACTGTAGAAAATGGTTCAAAGCCACCAATAAAGCTATGCGATAGCAGTGTTGACAGTTTTAAAGCTTTTTCATTCCCGCTTGTTCGTTCACCTATAGAAAATGATATAACCATTTCGGCCATCTGGAAAAAAACAATATTCTGTCACCCCGATCTGAAGTCTATACCTAGAACTACATTCAGCAATCACACCACTGTAAAAATTACATTTTAGTTAGAATAATTCAAACTGATATCTATCAGTGAGAATGTAAATTCAATTTAAATTGTATAGAACTATGAAATTTATTTACTTTTTAGCTTAACTTATACATTTTGCAGTCAAATAATAATATAATAGAATTTAATTTTCCCCTTGAGGCAGAACAATGCCGAGAACATGACTGAACAATATGGCAATCCTCGGCCTCTAATGGAGTCACATGTTCCGAACCGGGAGTGAAGGTTTTGGCCTAACCTTTCCCTCACTTTTTATCCATGAACACTGTTAGTGGAAGAAGTTTTTTTTTTATTTTTATAGCCAATTATTAGAGTGGATCACCCTGTCCAAGGCCCTGAAATAGCGACCACTTATAGACGGACAGGGTTACAGTTGCTGGAAAGATATGATTTTTTCCTGTTCGGCTTAGCCTACCTGAGGTATTACACCCTGGGTTGAGTGATGGACATGGATAAGCGAGCCGGACTCGCCGGGACTCGAACCCGAGATCTTCAACTTGCGATGCCAACATGTTTAACCACTAGGCCATCGTGCCCACTAAGTTGTGTGTGAACCACCAAGCGTGGGCAAGTTTCATTGAAACTAGACATGGGCGTAGTTTATTTAGACACCTTTGTCTATACAAATAGAGATATCATATTACATAGTTATCAGGAATCCAAACAAAACCTAGAGTAAAGTTTAAAACAAGCCAGAGAGTTAGTTTTAGACAAAGTTTCGTAAAGAGTAGGATGATTGCACTTACCCCGCACAGAATCATCCCTCACAGGATATGAACATTTCGAGGCAATCAGATAAGCATAGATTGAAGCATATTTCTAATGCTTTTACCAATTGAGCTAACCAGGCACCCTAATAAAAATTTGATTTGCAACTCAGTGATATTAAAATCTATACATATATGAGGGCATGTACGATAAAAATTCTTCACAATGGGGTGAGCAAACCTGAGAAGCGGAGTCCACAATTGATCAGAATCGAGGAAAGGATGATGTCGCAGTGGTTTCTGAGTAAGGGCTTCTTTCTCAGCTGAAAAGAGAGAACATTATCACATTTTTATTTTTATTTAATTATATTATAAAACTATATGACGTAATATATCTAAAGTGAGTCAAAGGTAATTTTTGTCATCATCCATGGCAGATGACATTGCACTCTACTATTGCACTTCAGTTCTGAATGAGATGTCCCCCCCTTTCGGTTCACTCACGGGTTTTAAATCTTATGAAGCTTTTTAAAGCTTGTTAGAGTATATTTTTCAATAAAAACATAGGCTGTTCCATGACTGGTCTTTTCCACTGATTCAAAATACTTCACATTTTAATGCCCAGATCCAATTCAGTGTAAAAAATTACGGAGACATTAAAAGAATTTTCAAACCTTTTTGCTTGCTCTGCACCCACTCCAAAGCACCAGCAAAGCTAAGTTTGTTTTCTTCCTCACAAGTTCCATAACTGTGCATAGGCGCGAACCATAGTCTTGGATTAGCTGTTGAATGAGAGGAAATGAATGTTTTAAAACAACATTTTAAAAAATTTCAACTACTGAAAAATTTAGAAAATAGTCTTTTTCAGAGTCTTCTCAATTTGTTTATTTAGTCACTGTTAATACTTGCATTTATCGCATACGAATCCAACAACACAAAGCCATAGAAGAAGGAAGGGTAGATCGTCAACAATACTCTGACCAATTGTAATCTTTTTCAAGTCATTGATTTGAAGCCTGGGTGTTTTGGTGTGCATGGCGCATGGATAGGATAGGACATCATTTTTATCCTGGGGGAGAAGAAAGCCGAGAATACAGCTTAACTATATGGCGAACCATGGCCTCTCATGCAAATACCAGTTCCGAATCGGGGTCAAGGTTTTTTTTTTGAATTATCGTATTTCTCATTTTTCCTGTGTATGGACCTGGTTGGTGGAGGAAGCCGTACGCAGTGCTTTTGTGAACCACCCTGCACCGGTAAGACCTCTCGCATATAATCATCATCATCCCCCACGAGATTCAAACTTGCGTCATAACGACCACAGATGTAAGCGTATTCCCAATGGTTTATCGATTAAGCTATATATAAGCTAACTGGGCTCCCCGATACAAGAGGCAAATTCAATCAGAAACCTGGGATCTTTGGCTTGTAATGCCAGTGTGATAAATTGGGTTGGACCAAATCACTTGAAATCATTATTTTGTATCTGATAGAATTGCAGATTGTGCATAAATAACAAATGTCCCGTTTCACCATTACAATTTGCTGGGATAATCAAAATAAATGAGTCCAAAGCTATGAATTCAACTATTTAATTATGTAAACAAAGTTCATGAGGCAATATACCGTACTTTCAATTCTTTTAAACTTGATCAAAATCAAAAAATTTTGATTGTATTTTTCCCATTAAAATTTGATAATTCCAAATAATTTTTTAAGTTTTATGACCGACTTAATCCGAATAATATTTGTATTAGCTCTTTGCGATTTGAGCGGTAATTAGTTCCTTCTGTTCAGGCTCGATCTACTCCTTTGTTCCCGTGTGATCTGGGGAATATTCCGTAGTATGGATTACTCCTGCGAATGACTAACTTCAACAACAAAGTCGTGATTTACTTGGAACATATCATGATTTAAATGCAAAATGTAGTAATTAAACTATAATCAAAAACCAAAAAACAAATAATTTCTAGAATACCTCGACTATTCTGATGGGGACTTGATTGACACATTAATCAGCATAAACTAGATGGCAATACGAGGCATCATAGACTGATTGTTTTTTTCGATCTCTCAAATTTTAATCCAACACTAGAATGTCGCAATAACATCCTCACAAAATTCGAACTTTAATATGTTATAAATACCTCAAACATTATGATTCAAGTACATAATTAAAATTAGGACAATTCGATTTAATTTAAAATAATTTGAATATCTAGTTAATTGGAATTTTTTACAATGGATTATGGTTTTTGGTTCATTTTACAAAACTCCACAAAATACTTTCAAAAAGTTTTTAGCAAGGTTCCGAAGATCCATTTTTAGTTACCAGATGGAATGAATATTGCATTATCAACTAGCAACCTTTCACAAAAAATGAAATTATTTATTATTTAAAGTCACTAAAAACCTATCCTACTCAATTACCTGTTGAATTTTGGGAATCAATATTTGCATTTCGATGTTTTAAAGGTACTTTCGGTGAAGTATTGCTTTTTTCCACTTTTTCAGCTTGCACATCAATGGCTACATCTTGCTCAGAGTCCTGCAAACAGGTAATTCAATTAGTAAAGGCATACATGCTTCGAGTTATACATCTGCACAAGTTTGAATCCCTCAAGTTCAAAGTATAAGCAAAAGGTTATGCAGAAGGCAACCATGTTCATGCACACAAAAAAATAAAAAGATTAGGACAAAACTGCCTCCCTCGACCTGAAACTAGAATCTGCAAGAGAAGTCGTGGTCCGCCATGTGGTGAAAAAGGGGAAATGGAAAAAATGTTACCTACTTACCTTGAAGGCAGGTTTGGTCTTGTAATGTGACATGCTCTGTCCCCACTCCTGTTCTTTGATAATAGGACGTGGTAGAGATGGATAATTGAACAAATGATTATGTACAAACTTCTGTCCTTTCATTCTCAGCAAATATTTACAAGTTGGGAAGTACTTGGCATGTTCAATCCAAGGATCGTCGCCCTGTTCCCACTCTTGCAATCCACCGCCACAATAAAAGCACTTTACCATTCCTGTAGAAAGTCAGGATTTTGAAATTGTGAGTGATTTTTAATCATATAAATGTGTGTTATTTTTAGATACAATTCCTGTTTTGCTCAATCAATAAAAGTGTTGAGAATGTAATTCGAATTACGGGGGTCTAAATGTCCTGGTTTGAATCCAGTATGGGATGGCATACTCACTCGACTCGGAACTGACAACTGCCAAGAATGTCCAAAACGAATTGAATATTCGAGTACATTTGAAAATGAATATATTCGATATAATAACGTTTTTGATATATTTCAGAATATTAAGTCACCAAAATATGTCGCTTTTATTGCATAAATCCGGACAAAATCAAGCGAAAAATTCCATTTTTGCTTTTCAAATCACTCACATGAAATAATAATCATGCAACCTATTGTTTTCTAGACTTTTCAATTATTATTTTTCCTTAGGAAAGTTATGATACTGTTTACCGTCAAAAACATGATTGAATTTGAAAAGTATTCAATATTTCATATCCAGAATTTTCTCTTCTCAGTAAAATTTCGCTTTGGCCATCCCTGGCAATTGAAATCTTATCTGAATATATATTACATAATAAATGTCTATTGTTTGACAGAATTCCATGTTTGAATCGAGGCACTTGAGAACATTCAACCAAATTAAATACTTTTAATAAGCTATCGTCAGTGGAAATTGCATTAAGGGCAATATATGAAATTGTTTTTCTTTTTAATAATTTTTATATGTAAACCTCCCAAACCTAGTGGGAGCGGAGTCTATCTTGAAAATGATTTTTTATTTCAAGTCTGAAAAAATTTGAAAATGATTCGATTTGAAATGATAAATTTGAAAATAAATGTATCTGAAGGTGGTTTTTTGTTGGGTTAATGTGTAGCTCACTACTTCACCCTTTTTTATGCCTTAATTGGGGTAGATCTATATGCTTCACATAAAGATGCTATAGGATGGAGCCAAATGACTTATCAAGAGGTTTAAGAGCCTTTCTGCACACAAATACAAATTTATTTCTGGTATTTTTAACTGACCAGGGTCAGATTTTCTCAGATAAACATTTTGAACAATGAAGTCCAAAATACTTGACTGAGGAAGTTAGACCTCCGTCAGACAAAACGGTACAAAAAAAATATGCATACGTGTGCATGACTCTTAAACCTCTTGTCTTTCTGAAAGTAGATTATTCACCAAACAAGTCAGCTTATTTGAACTACCGGTACCTTTTGTGATTCCTTCTCCTGACCCAGAGACAGGTCTATAAAATCCAGCCTCAGATAAACTGCACGAAGATACATTTAGTTTGATCCCTTCAAATGATTTCTCCCTTTCATAACAACTCGACAATTCCGGATGAGCTGCAGAAACGCACTGGTAAGTAGATTGCCGTTGCTCCTCTGACTCATCGTGGAATGGTATTGATAAATTGAAGTCCATCATGATCTGACAATTGTGAGACTACAAAAAAAAATATTTACCGTATATATACCGTAGTCAAAAAGTGTACAAAAGCTACATGGTTAGCTCAGTGAGTATTTAAGATTACACTTACAGCTACGAAATGATTGTTGTTTTTCACAGAAATACACGGTTTTAAATCTCATGCAAGAGGAATCCCGGACACCTCTGTGTGCAGGATGGCTCAAATAATGAAGTATTTAATGAAAAACCTTTCAAATTGCATAAACATCTTGCGTTGCCACTTCTTTCTGGTCTCCTCTTACAAACTCAGAAAAGAATGTTAAGCATATTACACAGTCTGTGAATGCGATGCATACCTCGCGATGCACGATAGTTTACCTAACTGAAGGAAAGATAAGAAACCTGTATTCTCGGCTTTCCTCTCCTACAAGATAAAAAATGAAATCCTGGGACAATTCTAGAGCCTACTTACAGGGCTTTACCCATATCACACATTATAAATTATTTCGGCTGTTTTTACTGCTTTTTATTTCGCTTTGAATAAATAAAATTTCAAAAAAAGACAAATTTCAAGAAAGGGGCTAAATTGATCACATATTACTAAGCTCTTATCCTACTCTTGAGTTTGGGAGTTCAGAGTAGTTCTGAGCTGTCTTGCTAGTCCAGCTTGCATTGCACTAGCCATTCCTTACAGAAAATATTAATTTCTACATAAAAATCTATAGCATAATTTCAAGCACTGAAGGAAGCAACACCCTAGAGGAACAAATTACCAACTAGTGATATGCAAGATCTACATCAAATGGAAAACCGCTGATTGCATATTACGGTAATAGGAAAAATGTAGAATTGAACTGCTATAGCAGTATCGAACGATATCTGCTCTTGAAGATGCACGCTCCTCCTCCCCTTTCCACATTATTGAATAAGCCCTTAAGGTTTTGAAATTTTAACAAAAATGTTATCAAAATTAGAAGAATTTTCGCACACCTTCGACACACAATCATGTATTATAATTACGGTAGTCTTGACTTTTTTGCCACCGATTTTTAAATTGGTATACCTAAGCTTAAGCTAAAGTACAAGAGACTTAAACTTCATTTTTAAAGTCCCTCTCCCCGAGATTTGATAACTTCTGCCACCACTGAAAATATCCACTAAAAAGCTGACATGCAGCCTTGGTATATCGAGTTACATTTACATACCCAAATAGAAAGTAGGCCAGGAAGCCCATTGTCATAAGTCTTCCCACACAAACACTGCACAGCAGCACTGTATCCCAGGTAGTAAAATCCCCTCTTCGCAAGATAAGCTGCAATCACCTTTCCATGGGACCAACCAGCAAACGAGGCCAGTCTGTCAGTGCAAAAAACATATAAACTGTAAACAATTATGTTCATAACTATAATGATTCAAGAATGATTTCATTTTGTGAAGCAAGTGTAAGTGTGACAACAAAGCAGTGTATAACCAACAAAACCAAAGCCTTGTTTTTGAATGAAAAAAAAAGAATTAAAACGAAAAATTTGACAGAATAATTTTATTTTAACTCAGTGCTGTCAGCAGGCCGGCATTTTGATTTGTTTCTGGGATGTGTATTTTTCTATATGGGTTTTTCATATATTGTTGAACCAACTATGGTACAGTTTCACCAACTGCACTCCAACAGTCTAAGTGAAAGAAGTTTCAAACAGAATTAACTGCTATGAAAAAGTGCAGTGAGTGGTATCTAAATTTTAATTCTAGAATCAAGTTATTATTAAATTAGCAAAATTAATTCTTTTAGCGTGGTGAAGTGGGCATGTGACATCACTGTCACTCTTTAAATATGCTATTGACAGCTACTGATGGCTGAACGGGAAAGGTGGTGTCGTCTACCCAAGTTTTGAGAAAGGGGGACAATTTTCCCCCTAATATTTTGGATATTATTTTCAAATTTCTGTATACTAGACAAAATTTCACATCCCTCCAGCACAAAATTGCTTCTTGTATTGTTTTTTTTTGTACCAAAAACAGAACTTCTCGCAAAATTTTCAACACGCCTTTGGCATGCTAGTGCTCCTCAAAGTAAGACTTTTTTTATCTCCCCCACTCCATTGTTTGAGACTTTTCGTCACCCCTATTGATCGCACCTGTCCAGTTCTCTGCACAAATTCAAACTTTCCAGCCGTCTTTTTGTTTCAGCGTCTCCAGCTCTGGATTTCTTTTTCTTGGGTTTGTTTGATGCACATTCAGCAATATTCCTGTGATGGAAATAAGAAAGAAAACTTGTAACAAAACTCATTATTACTGCGGAACCTCTAGAATAAATTTTTGGCAAAGGAATAATCATCTGAGCATTCTATGTTTCCTTAGAGCATCCCAAAAGCCTGCACCTGCAGAGCTAATTTGGTGAACTAAGTTAAACCAGAAAATTTGTGTCTACCAACTTTCAGAACTTAAATTGAAAAGGCAATTCAAAAAGTAATTCAAAAAATTTCAGCCTTAAAACCTTTCTGAATCATATCGAATCACAGTAATATTCAAATGGCCATGACTAATATTAGGTGGTTATCATGTTGGGATTGCAGGTTAAAGATGCCAGGTTCTAGTTCTCACAAGTCCGACTTGTTAATCTATGCTTATCACTGAACCCAGGGTGGAATAACTTCAGTAGGTTTGTCTAACCTATCTTTCTAACTACACTAGCCTTCTATGCTTATAAGTGACCGCCAGTACAGGGCCTCGCTCAGGGTGACTCACTCAAATGAATGGCTATAAAACGAAATGAAATGAACTTTATTTCACAGTATGCAATTAACAAAGTTTAGAATTATATCTGATTACGAGATTTATCTTGCGTCTTGCTATTCCATCCAGTGTGGAACCAATGAGGAATCGGCAAGGTTATCGAGCATTGTCCCAATGATTTCAATCTCGAATCTAAAAATGACCCAATTACTTGGATTTTGGTCTAAAATTAATACATCAAGCAAAAGTGTAATGTTATTTGAGCAATCATGTTTTATTAAGATTTTCTTGTTTTAGTTCTATAATGCAAAAACTTCAATAAGTAATTTATTTATTCAAATCATAACCCTCTCGCCCTTTGAAGATTTGGAACTCCCGATCATCATCGCCTTTAAAAGAAATACACATTTAAGTATTACATACGGTGGAGTGGATTCGACGGAGGATATCATATCCAATTTTTGTTTTTTTTTAGACAGATCTGAGTTTTCCATGTTTGAAAATATCTGATGAACATTCAATATAGATGAAACTGTCTTTATAGTTTAAGTATAAACTGTATTCAATACTCTCTTTATAAATAAAATGATGTTTCAGATAAAGATTCAACGTTTCAGATAAAGGAAATTTATGATATTTAATTGTATTTTGGCATTTTTGTATTTTTTTGAAGTGATCTCATGATTTTATGTCAATTTTTAAAAATGGAAAATTCGATAAATATGATGATTTCACTGCAAAACCATTTATTATAAGAGAAATTAAAAAAATACATCCCTTTTGATCTGAATTCTGATCATCTGACCAAGCAAATAAATATAATACAAAGTTCATATGGACATAAACCATGCATATAAATATACAATGGTCAAATGGATATAAACCATGCATATAAAAATACGGTAAACAAAGATCAGATGAATATAAACCATGCATATCAATATACAATGATCAGATGGATATAAACCATGCATATAAAAAAATAAAACAAAGATCAGATGAATATAAACCATGCATATAAATATACAATGATCAAATGGATATAAAAATGCATGCATATAAATATACAATGATCAAATGGATATAAACCATGCATATAAATATACAATGACCATATGGATATAAACCATGCATATAAATATACAATGGTCAAATGGATATGAACCATGCATATAAAAATACGGTAAACAAAGATCAGATGAATATAAACCATGCATATAAATATACAATGGTCAGATGGATATGAACCATGCATATAAATATACAATGGTCAAATGGATATAAACCATGCATATAAATATACAATGGTCAAATGGATATAAACCATGCATATAAAAATAAACAAAGATCAGATGAATATAAACCATGGATATAAACATACAATGATCAAATGGATATAAACCATGTATATAAATATACAATGATCAGATGGATATAAACCATGCATATAAAATATACAATGATCAAATGGATATAAACCATGCCTATAAATATACAATGATCAGATGGATATAAACCATGCATATAAATATACAATGATCAGATGGGTATAAGCCATGCATATAAATATACAATGGTCAAATGGATATGAACCATGCATATAAATATACAATGATCAGATGGATATAAACCATGCATATAAATATACAATGGTCAGATGGATATAAGCCATGCATATAAATATACAATGATCAAAGGGATATAAACCATGCATATAAATATACAATGATCAGATGGATATAAACCATGCATATAAATATACAATGATCAGAGGGATATAAACCATACAAATAAATATACAATGATCAGAGGGATATAAACCAGGCAAATAAATATACAATAGTCAGATGGATATAAACCATGCATATCAATATACAATGATCAAATGGATATAAACCATGCATATAAATAAACAATGATCAAATGGATATGAACCATGCATATAAATATACAATGATCAGATGGATATAAACCATGCATATAAAAATAAACAAAGATCAGATGAATATAAACCATGCATATAAATATACAATGATCAAATGGATATAAACCATGCATATAAATATACAATGATCAAATGGATATAAACCATGCATATAAATATACAATGACCATATGGATATAAACCATGCATATAAATATACAATGGTCAAATGGATATGAACCATGCATATAAAAATACGGTAAACAAAGATCAGATGAATATAAAACCATGCATATATAAATATACAATGGTCAGATGGATATGAACCATGCATATAAATATACAATGGTCAAATGGATATAAACCATGCATATAAATATACAATGGTCAAATGGATATAAACCATGCATATAAAAATAAACAAAGATCAGATGAATATAAACCATGGATATAAACATACAATGATCAAATGGATATAAACCATGTATATAAATATACAATGATCAGATGGATATAAACCATGCCTATAAATATACAATGATCAGATGGATATAAACCATGCCTATAAATATACAATGATCAGATGGATATAAACCATGCATATAAATATACAATGATCAGATGGGTATAAGCCATGCATATAAATATACAATGGTCAAATGGATATGAACCATGCATATAAATATACAATGATCAGATGGATATAAACCATGCATATAAATATACAATGATCAGATGGGTATAAGCCATGCATATAAATATACAATGGTCAAATGGATATGAACCATGCATATAAATATACAATGGTCAGATGGATATAAGCCATGCATATAAATATACAATGATCAAATGGATATAAACCATGCCTATAAATATACAATGATCAGATGGATATAAACCATGCATATAAATATACAATGATCAGATGGGTATAAGCCATGCATATAAATATACAATGGTCAAATGGATATGAACCATGCATATAAATATACAATGATCAGATGGATATAAACCATGCATATAAAAATAAACAAAGATCAGATGAATATAAACCATGCATATAAATATACAATGATCAAATGGATATAAACCATGCATATAAATATACAATGATCAAATGGATATAAACCATGCATATAAATATACAATGACCATATGGATATAAACCATGCATATAAATATACAATGGTCAAATGGATATGAACCATGCATATAAAAATACGGTAAACAAAGATCAGATGAATATAAACCATGCATATAAATATACAATGGTCAGATGGATATGAACCATGCATATAAATATACAATGGTCAAATGGATATAAACCATGCATATAAATATACAATGGTCAAATGGATATAAACCATGCATATAAAAATAAACAAAGATCAGATGAATATAAACCATGGATATAAACATACAATGATCAAATGGATATAAACCATGTATATAAATATACAATGATCAGATGGATATAAACCATGCATATAAATATACAATGATCAAATGGATATAAACCATGCCTATAAATATACAATGATCAGATGGATATAAACCATGCATATAAATATACAATGATCAGATGGGTATAAGCCATGCATATAAATATACAATGGTCAAATGGATATGAACCATGCATATAAATATACAATGATCAGATGGATATAAACCATGCATATAAATATACAATGGTCAGATGGATATAAGCCATGCATATAAATATACAATGATCAAAGGGATATAAACCATGCATATAAATATACAATGATCAGATGGATATAAACCATGCATATAAATATACAATGATCAGAGGGATATAAACCATACAAATAAATATACAATGATCAGAGGGATATAAACCAGGCAAATAAATATACAATAGTCAGATGGATATAAACCATGCATATCAATATACAATGATCAAATGGATATAAACCATGCATATAAATAAACAATGATCAAATGGATATAAACCATGCATATAAATATACAATGATGAAATGGATATAAACCATGCATATTAATATACAATGGTCACATGGATCACCACTTTTCCAGTGAGTAGTACAAGCAACCAGGTAACTGCATTCTCAAAAGAAAAAATCCAAACAGCACTGACCGCTATAATGAAGAGTAGTGTATCTGGGCGACGGTTAAATTACCACTTCTGTATTAGTCATTAAACTCACGAACTTGTACCAACGCAACACCGAAAGTAGAGCGAAATAAAAAAGCGGAACTAAATCAAAATACCCAGAATGCGGAACCAAAATAAATTGAACAAATGCGTGCGATAGCTTTGACCAAGATCGTAGTCCGTAGGCCTGTTCACAGAGAGTGGCCGTTGTACTCTGGCGTTCCTCGCAGAACGCAAAAATCGCAAAATTACATTTTAGGCACTTTGGGGCGCGGGGAATCTAAATAATTTTGCGTTCGACGCTGTAAGTATTCGGCTTATCTAACCAGTTTAAAGCAATGGTATAATGTTTTTTTAAAAATACTTTTGGACTGCTAAAATTGCTTATTTTAATTAAAAAAAATTACCCTACGTCGCCCAATATGACGCCATAATTTGATTAACAAAATAATTCCTACATTGGCACTTCCGTTTCTCAAAGTTCTGAATCATCTTTTGTCGTATAATACTAAAACTGACAGCACGGGTTTTCATCCGCCGACATTTCCCTCTTACCTATCAATTTTATCTTTTCAATAATAAACCACAGTGGGGCCGCGCCTCGGCGGTGCCATTCATCAGTGGCCTATGCTTGGCAATATAGTATATTGATGTCTTTTTTTCCCGAAACGATCAACCGGGTTATTTACCTAAAGTATTTTTATAAACTGTCAGTGGTGTAGACCCGTAAATTTTATCAAGGCCGCTAATACGCCTTACACCGTTCCGCGCATAAAGCCTCGATAATGGACGTGATTGAAAAACACCCCTTGCTATTGCGAAACCTCATGGTTGAACGATTAAAAGTAAAACAATTTAGTTTCAAATACAGGAATTTATTTAGGTTTACAGACAACCAAGTTAGGCAAATATAAATCGATAATTGATATTAAGCAAAGCAAATAAACTATATCTACAATATTAAAAGGGAATAGCAAATAAGTGGTAGATGGTTGCCGCCACACATGGCAGATACTACTTACTGCGCCAATACAACTTCAGCTGTTCAGTTCGCAATGGAAATAAACAATATTTCTATGTTGGAGGGAGGTGCGGCTAAAGCAAAACAGCGATAGGTGATAGCTAGGGCTGGCAATTAGATTCGATGATTCGATTCGAAGCACAATTTATTCAAAATAATATAAATCGTTCATAGGAGCAAAACTTGCTAAACGAACTAAAGTTTTCATTTTAACGACAAAATTCAATCGATTTTAGTCAAATTTTACCAAAATCGATTATATTTTATCATTAAAATATGAAAATTGTTGCTCTCAGACAAGGAGTAAAAAACGATAGATTTCTTGTCTTTTACAACGGCGACAAATTGCAATAGTAAAAATGGGATATTTGTTATTTACTTGGAATTTATGATTCGATCCAATTCAAAAGAATTATTCGAATTGAATTCGAATTTTGATTGATTTGGTTTCGCCCAGCCCTAACTACAGCCCGGGGCAGAAAACACTCACTGCATTCCATTATCACTGCGCGACCACACATGTTTAGTACGCCATAAATATTGATAAATACACTGTGAAAAAAGTACAATAGATTTTCTGGTCATTTGCAGTAATTGCATATCTCAGAAATTCGAAACCGGATGCTGGTGGTATTTATAAGAAGTATGGATTGTTGATGGAACGCATCGCCAAGGTTTTTGAAGAAAAATAATAACCCGACGAATTTTACAAAATGCTGAAGATTTTCGAAATATCTGGAAAATATTAAATCTAATGGAATGGAATCCTAAATGGTATTCGAAGCATCCGAATTGGAAACTAATGCGAAATTATTCGAATCTTGATTTTTAAAGGGTATTTGACCAAGAAAGTCAATTTTATAGTTTTACTTTCCATATAGTCAAGTAAATTTACTTCTAAAGAGCAACGATTTTACTGCATTTTTATTACAGTGTATATGATATTGAATGTGAGCGGCTAAAATGGAGGAAAAGAAGTGGTAGATGGTTACCATCGCCAAGAGTTGATACCACTCACTACACTGCACTCAGTTCCGTTTGGGTGCTTCCACTTATAGTGCAGTTGCTGGTACTACATTTCTAGTAGCTCTTTACAATTCGTGTGGCCGTCCGTTGGTTCCGTTCAGGTGCTTCTTCCGGTCTAACTTAAAGTTAATTTCACCACAAAAAACGATAATTGCATGTTGATTAGGAGAAGTTGCAGATGGTTAACCATCGCCCAGGGTAGATACCCCAGACTGATACTCGGTAGCTCGAAAAAAATGGGTTCCGCCAGAATATATATTCCATGATATATATAAAGTGAAAATATTACAAACATCTCCGATTCTCGAAGAGAATAAGATTTTATCACCCTAGATACTCCTATAGCATGTCAGTTCAAATGAAAATATACTATATATATTATATATTATATCGAATTGAGAAAGCGACCAAAGGGAAGCAAATAAGTTTCGAGCTACGCATCTCGGATCGTTATGACGCAGGTTCGAATCCCGTGAGGGATGATGATTATATGCGAGAGGTCTGCTGGACGCCTCGCCGGTCCACGGTGGTTCACGTAAGCGCCGCTTACGGCTTCCTCCACTTACCAAGTTCATGCACAGGAAAAATGAGAAATACGATAATCCAAAAACCTTCACCCCGATTCGGAACTAGTATCTGCACGAGAGGTCGTGGTTCGCCATATGGTTATTCTCCGATAAAAATGATATCGATGGTTCACTATCGCCCAGGGGTAGACAGCACTTACTGAACTATTATATTTGTTCAGAGAAAATACACAATATATATATTAAAGCGAAGTGGCGACTAAAAGTGAGCTCAAAAACAAACAAAAAAATATAATATATATTCATACGTTGTGATTACACGTCAAAGGAGCGAGAAAATGTCCTGTAGATACGAGGTTTAGAATAGTCCTAAATAGGGCTGGGAAAAACCGAATACTTTGGAATTCGAATCTGATTCGAATAAATTTTTCTAATCAGATCGAATCATAAATTTCATGTAAATAATAAATATTTCAATTTTCAATATTACGACTTGTCTTCATTGTTAAAATCAAGAAATGCATAGGTTTTAGTGAATTTTCAATTTGAACTCCATGTCTGAAAAGAACAATTTTCATTTTGAACGACACAATGCAATCGATTTTGGTTAAGTTTGGGTAAAATCTATTGTATTTTGATGATTCGAATCGATTCGAAGCACAAATTATTCGAATCAATCGTGAATCGTTCATAGGAACAAAAACTTGCTGAATGTACTAGAATTTTCATTTTAAACAACAAAATGCAATCGATTTCGGTTAAGTTTGACCAAAATCGGTCATATTGTGTCGTTAAAATATGAAAATTGTTGGTCTTAGACATGAATGTGAATTGAAAATACACTATAAAGTATAAACTATAATTTTTTTGATTTCCAGAATGGAGACAAGTTGTAACAGTAAATTGTTATTTACATGGAATTTATGATTCGATCCGATTCGAAAAAAATATTCGAATCAGATCCGATTTCAAATGATTCTGTTTTGCCCAACCCTACCTTAAATAAATGCAGCTTCAAGTCCCAATGCAGTTTATTATTTCTCTAAAGATTTTTCCTTCGTAAAAGTTTAATATTCGCGAATTCACTCAGAAGGGCAATGCAATTTCACAGAGATAAGGCATAGTATGGCTGCAATTCCTGTACTGGATTCCCGTCTCATTCAAGTAAGTGCAGTTACCCGGCTGTATAGCACCTGCTGAAATCCATGTTCCATTGCCGATTTCAACACCACTGTATAAAAAAGAATATTAAAAATTGTTAGATTTTATTTTCAGCCACTTCTCTGAGTTGATCACCCAGACCGAGGCCATGCACAAGCAGTCAGTTATAGACGGAAAGAGTTAAAATTGCTGGAAAGATAAGATCTTTTCTTGTTCGGCTTAGCCTACCCAAGCTATTACACCCTAGGTTGAGTGGTGGGCATGGATTAACGAGTCGGAGTCACCGGGACTCGAACCCGAGATCTTCAACCTGCGATGCCAACATGTGTAACCACGAGGCTATTGCACCCAAAATGCGTGGTCCTTCTGTGGCTCATGCATGACAAAATAAAAGCTCGGGTTGGGTTGTGCTGTTTTGAAGTTACAACTTAAAACATAATCAATTTGAACCTTGATTTGGTGTCGATTAGGCCGTAGAAGAATGTTTTTTTTTTCAAGTGCCCTTTAATCATGTCTGGCTCTTATCGCAAGATATGCACAAAATTAGGACCGGGCAAAAACAAATTATTTGGAATTCAAATCTGATTCGAATAATTTTTTTTCGAATCGGATCGAATCGTTGATTTCATAAAAATAACAATTTTTACTATTACTAATATAGTCTCCATTATGGTAATTAGGAAATATACAGTTACAAATTACAAATATTAGCATAAACGGACATAAAAGCGATGATTTTCATTTTAACGTCGAAATACAATCGATTTTGGTCAAATTTGAAAAAATTAACTTCATTTAGCATGTTTTTGTTCCTATGGCCGATTGACAATTGATTCGAATAATCTGTATTTCGAATCGATTCGAATCACCGAATCGGATTACCCAGCACTACACACAATGTCATCTAGCTTTGTCGGATCGGAAAGGGTACATATTGAAGTATCCCTTCACTCGTGGAAGATACGTTGGGGCACTTGCCCCGAGTCCTCTTTTCCATGCTTTGGGCGCCTTGTTCGACACATGCCGCGGCCCGGTTCTAGGACTGATTCTCAACGAGATACAATTCAGAATCACCGAATGGTAAACGGCAAAATTAATTTTAACAGTTTTCAATATTAACATACCTTTGTGTGATGTTTGATACTGTATTGTTCGTATTGTTGACTGCGGCAAGTTCGGCACCGATTTTCAAGCATGCAGTCTCAGAGTCGCTGAAGTTCAGTGGTTCCTGCAAATGAAATCCTGTCATGTTGGTATGAACTTAGAATTGTCCTATTTAGGGCTGGGCAAAACCGAATCATTTGAAATTCGAATCTGATTCGAATCAGATCGAATCACTAATTCCACAAAAATGACAAATACCCAATTTTTACCATCATTATTATTGTCTCTATTGTGGTAACTAGGAAATCTATAGTCACTAATCGCGAATATTAGCATAAACAGACTTGAAAGTAATATATTTCTATTGCATTCCACGTCTAAGAGCGGAAATTGTCAATTTTTAATGACAAAATGCAATCGGTTTTGGTCAAATTTGACCAAAATCGACTGCCTTTGCCGTTAATGATGAAAATCCACCTCATTTAGCAAGATTTTGTTCCTATGACCGATTCACGACAGTTTCGAATATTCTGCGCTTCGAATCGATTCGAATCATCGAATCGAATTGCCCAGCCCTAGATCTCTTGTGTATAAGTTGCAAAGGGTGAATAAAATGAAGCAAAGAAGGAGTAGACGGGTTTATCATCGCTCAGGGTAAATTCTACTTATTGCACTCAACTTACGGGTGCATTTCTACACGAAATGTTAACCATTCAGAGTGCAGATGATGGTTTCAAAGTAGCTGCTTGTCTCATGCAAATGGTCGTTATTTGGTTCTTTTTGTTTCCGAATTTGCTTGGATTAAATTCAGATGAAAATATAAAACACTGACCAACGTTGTTCGGCCCTGTGGGTACAAGTTTAAAGGAATCCTAACGTATTTCTTGCGTGCCGTGAGAGGCGACTAAAATGAAGTAAAGAAGTCTCAGAAGATTTTAGCATAGCCCAGGGCAGATACTCCAAACTGACCTTTACCGTGGTAGTTCAGTTCTGTATTGGTTATGTTTTTCGCGAATTTCAAATAAAATATAATGCATATAGTAAGTGCATGCATGCGAGGGAGGGCCATGGCACCATACTCCTCAATACTCTGGTGAGTAAGTGTTATCAGAAGCTTCAGCCCACACAGCTCGTTGCGTAAGTCGGATCATAATCCTAATCGGGGAAATCTACCTTTTTACCTTAAAATATTTGTATGCAATCTTCATGGACGAATTATACCAGCCTGTTGTCTTCGCCAAGATTATCACGAATTTCGAAACCTGTAAAAGAAACATTTAGAAGTGCATTTTTATATATTGGTTTGGATTAGGGCTGGGCAAAACCGAATCATTTGGAATTCTAATCTGATTCGGATCATTTTTTCGGATCGGATCGAATCACTAATTACGTGAAAAAAACAAATATCACTTTCACAAACACTTTTAGTATTACGACGTGTCTCCATTGTGAAAACATTTTTAGTTTTTATAGGGCATATTTTAAATTCAGACTCCGTGTGTAAGAGCATCAATTTTCATATTTTTATGAAAAAACACAATCGATACTGACCAAAATCGATTGCATTTTATCGTTTTTTTTTACTTCATTGTGGCAAGATTTTGTCCTTATGAACGATTCGTGATTGATTCGAATATCGTGCGCTTCGAATCGATTGAATTGAATTGCCCAGTCCTAGTTTGGGCATAATGGGAATTGCAAGGAAAGAAATCATTTTTGCGTTTTCATTGTTTATTACTAGAAAACATGGATAAAGTCGCGCTGAAGGCAGGAGAAATTTGGAGAAAGCTCAAAATAGCCTAATTAAGTGTAATATCTCATGCGCGGCGAAGGCGCGCAATTTTTTTTTACATTTTCTACGTTTTAAAGCCCTTAAAAGGTCTTTCGAGGATTTTTTAGTCGGCGAGACGCATGGGAGGGGTCCTGGGACCCCCTAAATACGCTAGTGTATACAAGCGGCCACTTAAAAATTAACAGGGTTAGCAACGTTAGAAAATATAAACTCCCAGGTTTGACCGGGATAACTCACGTTATTAACCCTGTGTTGAATTAAAGTGTCGGCCCTGTTGGGACTCAAATCCGAGCTTTTCAACCAACGATGCCAACGTGGTAACTACTAGGCCAAATGATTGTAATCGCCTCCATGAAGGATTCTGATTTATGTTTTTTCCTGTGAAATTTTCTACCACAGCTTGAGATCCGTGTGGGCGCAATTCCGCGTGCTGGGACAGGGTAATCACGCGTTTGAACCGTGTTTAAAAAAAATATTATTATCAAATAAAAGTTGCATTTTATTTCAAAGTAATCGATGTTCAAAACATAATTAAAAAAATAAATAAATAAAATATAACAATTTCAAAAAGAAAGGATTTTCTATTGCCACAAAAGAGATGCGTGTCTGTCAATTTATAATTTGGCAATCATTGCCCTCATACGTCCTTTTTTATAGTGGTTAGCATTGGGGAAGTCCCATAGCAGCGCTTAAAAGGAACCAACTAACGGTTCACTCGAATAGCAGAGATAGTACAAGATGCAGTGCCAGAAACTGCATTCTAAGCAAAAAACCTCACATAGAGATCTAAACTATCGCGGTAAAGTGCAATGAGTGATATCTGTCCATGACGATAATAGGAACCATCTTTAAATATCTTTTTGATAGTAATTTTAACAATTCTTTTTCTGTACTTGTCTCTGCACATGAGTGCTTAGGAGGTTTTTATGTAAAATGTCTCATGCCATCTTGTTCTGAGCAAATTTTGATATCGGAGAGAAAGACTAATTTGTGCGCAATTTTAGGTCCAAAAAGTAGTACTGGTAACACTTGAAAAATGAAAATTCCACTCCATTCGATTTGGTGATTCGAATCGATTCGAAGCACAAATTATTCGAATCAATCGTGAATCGTTCATAGGAACAAAAACTTGCTAAATGAACTAGAATTTTCATTTTAAACGACAAAATGCAATCGATTTCGGTTAAGTTTGACCAAAATTGGGTATATTTTGTCGTTAAAATATGAAAATTGTTGATCAAGCATACTGGTAAGTTGATTGTCCCCCACTCGCTCACGTAAGTCATTCTGGCGGCGTCGGGAGATTTTCGATATTGGGGGAGGGGGACTCGACGACGAAAACTGTGAATAGACAGTTTTACGCTAACGAGGATACCCACCGAATGGGCGCAATCAAATTTTTGAGTCAATTTGCAAAATTTTTGCTGAAAAACATATATTTTAGTGATTTTATTTGGTCGTAAACCACTGAAATATTTTTGACGTTGAGTTCGGACAAACAAAATATCTTGACAACAGTGATTACCTGCTCGAACATTCCATTCAGTTTCGCCAGGCTTGAGTTTATGAATGTTACATCCATTGATGGTTCACCTGGATAAATAGAAAATGAAATGATTTACCGCTACTACACTGTAACAAAAATGCAACAAAATCACTGGTCTTTGACAGTAATTTTACTTGGCGGTACGGAAAAAAATTCAAAATTTACTTTTTTGGCCAATTATGGGATGTATATGGAATGCAACGCGAAGGTGCGGGCCATCAACAGCCCATAATTGGCTTAAATCTCATCAACATGGCGTTTTTTTAACTTTAAAGTAAGTTACTGTACTTTTTGTTACAGTGTATAGTGGTGACTCTACTTGAATTAGATATCTATTTAAGGTACGAGATTAGCTCAATCGGTAAAGCGTTGGAAATACGCATTACTAAGGTCCTGGGTTCGAATCTCATTGAGGAATGATTATATGCCGGTGCACCGCAAAGGTGCGGTCCATCAACAGCCCATAATTGGCAAAAAACTCATCAACATGACTTATTTTTGACTTTGGAAATGTGCAATTACTGCAAATGACCAGTAAATTTGCTGTGCTCTTGTTATTACAATAGTGGTGATATTCTACTCTTCTCTAGGATACGATATCCTTTTTATCCTGCGGGAGAGGAAAGCCGAGAATACAGATGAACCATATGGCGAACCACGACCTCACATGCAGATACCAATTCCGAATCGGGGTGGAGGTTTTATGGATTATCGTATTTCTCAATGGACCTGGTTAGTGGAGGAAGACGTAAGCAGCGCTTACGTGAACCACCGTGCACCGGCGAGGTGTCCAGCAGACCTCTTGCATATAATCCTCATCCCTCACGGGATTCGAACCTGCATCTTGACGATCAGCGATGCGTAGCTCGAAGAAGTATACCTTTTTACCTTGTTTTAATGTTTACCGAGATTCCTGTTTGAAGTATTATTTAGGGTGCCCGGTTAGCTCAATCGGAAAAAACAGGAAAAATGAGTGGAATGTTAAGCTAAAAACTGTCATGGGATAAAAATAAATCTACAATAACGATTTTGCTGGCCAAAACTAGACGTTGATGGAACGAACTGCAAGTATGTCTGGGCAAAACCGAACCCCTTGAAATTTGAATTTGATACGAATAATTTTTCCGAATCGGATCGAATCACGAATTTGATGTAAATTACAAATAACCATTTTTACTATTACAACTTGTATCAATTTTGAAAATTTAAGAAGTTTATAGTTTATATTTCATATTCAATTCACAGTCTATGTCTAGGAGCAACAATTTCCATATTTTAACGACAAAATATAATCGATTTTGGTAAAACTTTGATCGAAATCGATAACATTTTGTCTTCGAAAAAAATGAAAATTTTAGTCCATTCGGTAAGCATTTGTTCCTATGAACGATTCGAATCGATTCGAATCGAATTGCCCAGCCCTACCGACAAGACGTAATCCTTCAACATTCCACACACACACTTCACATAAATCTTATTGACAAAGCGATTTCATATTTTTGAAATATGAAATACTGTAAATAAAAACACCAAATTTACTGTAATTTTCTCACTTGTCAAACTGTACACGGTATTGTTCAATGCAATGACTTGATTCTGCAGGTCCACGAAACTTGTTCCAATGGTTGAGTTCATCAAACTACGAACTTCTAAAAATTTGATCAAAATCGATAACATTTTGTCCTCGAAAAAATGAAAATTATAGTTCATCCGTTAAGTATTTGTTCCTATGAAGGATTCACAATTGATTCCAATATATTGTGCTTCGAATCGATTCGAATCACCGAATCGAATTGCCCAGCCCTACCGCCAAGGCGTAATTCTTCAACACTTCACATAAATCTCATTGACAAAGCGAATTCATATTTTTGAAATATGAAATACTGTAAATAAAAACATCAAATTCACTGTAATTTTCTCACTTGTCAAACTGTACACGGTATTGTTCAATGCAATGACTTGATTCTGCAGGTCCACGAAACTTGTTCCATTGGTTGAGTTCATCAAACGACGAACTTCTAACTTCGATGTAGCCAGATCTTCTTTAATGACCTTCAGTCCTGAAAATGAAAAATAGAGAACAGTTAAACATAAGCGCCAGAGGATGCAAATTTCCTGGGAACAGGGAAGAGAATGGAAATGAGTTTTTCAGTCAAATATTCGCCATTTTGTGTGCAAAAGCAATAAATTTTCGCTTGTTGCCTGTTTTTATGATGTTTTTTTTTTACAATCAAGAATCCCAAAAGACTCTCTTTTCTTTGCTCCCTCTTCAAAATTTGCATCCTGTCTCCTATACGCCTCCCCAGGCAAATTCCCATCCAAAAATGTGTTATTGTCAAGTAAGTGCCACAGATGGACCGCGCCTCAGTATTTAGGAAATGGCGCGATGGCCTAGTGGTCAAACATATTGGCATCGTAGGTTGAATATCTCGGGTTCGAGTCTCGGCGAGTCCGGCTTGCTAGTCCATGCCCACCACTCAACCCAGGGTGTAATAACCTGCGTAAGCTGAGCGGAACAGGAAAGATCATATTTTTCCAGCAAATCTAACCCTGTCCGTATATAAGTGACCGCTGGTACAAAACCTTGGTCTGGGTGATCCACTCCAAGAAGTTGCTACAACGAAAACATGTTTGACCAGAAAATTCCGGTTTCCGCCGTTTGCTTTACTGAATGGATTTTAAGGAACAAATTTCCTGGTCGAGCTGGAGAATTTAATTTATCGATTCGAATCGATACGAAGCACAAATTATAAACAAAAACTCGATGTGAGTTGAAAATACGACGGTTTTGAAATGGTAAAACAACGAGGCGTTTAATATTGATTTTATTTATCTTGCCTTATTCCCCAGACAGAAATATCATAGTTAAACATAATTTTATAGACAATCTTTTTAGAGTGGATCACCCGGCCAAGGACCTTGTACCAGCGGCCATTCACAGAAAGTCAAGGTTAATGCTGCTGGAAAGATATGATGATATTTTCAGGTTCGCCTTAGCCTACCCAACTCAATACACCTTCTTGCCAAGTTTGAATCACTGATGGATCGACCTGTTGAAGCGCGGTCCATCTGTGGCTCATGCTCGACAAAATACAATTTTTGATTAGTTGTCTTGTGCATAAAAGGGTCCAATATAGCATACCTTTGTTCAGTTCGTCGAGGTCGTTCTTCATCTGTAAATGATATAATATTATTATTAAGATTTTTATTTCAAGGAATTCTCCAAGCAAGAGTCGGAGTCTGCTCTCCCCCGCCCATATCACACAATTTAATTAAATTTGAGCAAAGACATAAATGCATACTTTTTTTTTTGTAGCCACTTCTTTGAGTGGGTCACCCTGTACAAGGCCCTGTAACAGCGGCCACTTATAGGCGGACAGGTTACAATTACCGGAAAGATATGATCTTTTCCTGTTCGGCTTAGCCTACCAAGTTATTACATCCTGGGTTGAGTTAGGGCTTAAACAATTTTCTCCGTAAGTAAAACCAAAGATAAAAATTATGATAAAGATTAAGTACATTATAGTTTTTGTTTTAGAAAATTAACCACGGCGCATATCAATAATTATCCCAAGAACGGGAAGTATCAACCAAAAAACCCCGACTAACGGCTCTTTTTATCCCAAATAGCTTCTACAAGATATAACAACACGGCCTACACTATCCCAAACAAAACATTGCATTTAGAAATGAACCGCCATAGTAAAGTACAGTGAGCCTGATTAGGGGGAATGTCCCTCTCCGTAACACGTAAGAAGTCTCGAAATGTCTCTTGCGCTTTTGGTGCGCAGCACTGATTACTCATAGTTAGTCCATTTTAGGCCTTGAAATACAAATTTTAGAATTATTTTCTATTTTGGCTGTTTTCTGGTGATGTACAACATAAACCCTACCACTCCTAAAACAATCTTTCGCTAAGGGTTCCCAAGTTAGCTTACATAATCAAAAATTGATTATCCCTATTTTTTTCCAAGTATGCACAGCAAACAAAAGATTCAAACTCATCAATACTGCTATGAAATAGCAGTATTGATGATTTTGAAGCTTTTCTGATGATTCTGGTTTTCATTTCATACGTTACTTCCGGACTATTCAATGTGTATAACCTTTTTTAAACTTAATGTTATTCACATAGGATAGGATAGGATATCATTTTTATCCTGCGGGAGAGGGAAGCCGAGAATACAGCTTAACCATATGGCGAACCACGACCTCTCGTACGAAGCCAGTTTCGAATCGGGGTGAAGGTCTTTGGATTATCGCATTCCTCATTTTTCCTGTGCATGGAAGCCGTAAGCAGCGCTTACGTGAACCACCGTGCACCGGTGAGGCGTCCAGCAGACCAGATATGGCAAACAGCTACTACGTATGTCAGTACATCATGGGTTGAATGATCTAACGCACCGCGAAAGGTCCGTTTCATCAACATCCCATACATGGCATAAATCTAATCGATTGAAAACGATTTTTTTAACAATTACTATAAATAAACAGTAAATTTACTGAAATTTTGTAACAGTGGTATACCTCGAATATAATCACTCCTCCGTACGAGATCGCACCAATACATAACACCAGTAGAATACATAGAATAACAAGAATACCAACGATTCCTTTGCTTGTTTTCGAACCATCGTCTGACGAAAAGCTCAGGTTACGAATCGTGTTCGCTGAAAAAGATAGTATTTCGTCAATTTTTAAATAAATTTTCTCTAAATTTTTTTGTAAGATAATTTTTAAGGGCTAGTGTGGATGGAAAATTCAATTCGATGATTTAGAGCAAAAATTATTCGAATCAAGCGTAGGTCGATCACACCCAATCAGAATTCTTCCCTTTAGCATAGGCCACAGATGGCCCGCGCCTTCACGGCGCGATCCCTCGTTGTCTCATGCTTGTCAAAACATTTTTTTATCATTATTTTATACATGGATGGGAACTTGCAAAATTAAATGAAACTTTCCAATTTTAGCAGAAAAAATCAAACTATATGGATTTCAATATTTTAATAATTGAGCAAATATTAATGGAAAAACGTGGGCGCGATGGCCTGGTGGTTAAAACATGTTGACATTGCAAGTTGAAGATCTTGGGTTCGAGTCCCGCCGAGTCCAGCTCGTTAATCCGTGCCCACCACTCAACCCATGGTGTAATAACTTGGGCAGGCTAAGCCGAACAGAAAAAGATAATATCTTTCCATCAATTCTAATCCTGTCCGTCTATAAGTAGCTGCTAATAGAGGGCTTAGGTCGAGGTGATCCACTCAAGGCAGTGGCTTTAAAAAAATAGAATCATTTTATTTTTTAGATGGAATAAGCGATTCGATCCGATTCGAAAAGTTCTCCTAAGCAAATTCGAGCTGAGTACTATGCGGTTTCGCCTAGCCTTTGTCAGGATGCATTTTTCATCAGTCACTCATCTTGAGTGGGCTATGCTTGGTAACAACAAAATTGATTTGGGGTTTGAATGAATCATATATTTTAATGAAAAAACGGTAAAGTGTCGGTATTCTCACCTCTACCGTCGGCAAACTTTTTTTAAAATGTACTAGATGGTTTTATCATCGCCCAGGGCAGATACCACCCACAGCTCTTTACCATAGCAGCTCAACTATGCTTGGTTTGTTGTGGGGCTGGACAATTCGATTCGGTGATTCGAATCGATTCGAGGCACGATTTATTCAAATCAATCGTGAATCGTTCATAGGAACAAAAACTTGCCAAACGAACTAGAATTTTAATTTTTACCAAAAAACTATGACCAAAATCGATTATATTTTTGTTGTTAAAATTTGAAAATTGTTGCACTTAGGCATGGAGATAAATTGAAAATACATTATAAATCGTACAATTTTTTTCACAATGGAGGCAAGTTGTAACAGTAAAAATGGGATATCCGATTCGAAAATATTATTCGAATTCTAAATGATTCGGTTGACTTGGTTTATTTAACAGAATTTATAATGGACTTTGTTCAAGGTAGGTGTCTGCTCTCGTTCCCACGAACAAAATTCTTAATCAGTCTACACGGTTGGCTACCAATTCGCACCTATTCACTGTGGAGGTTCCCCAACGTCACGAACAGTTTTATGCAAAAGCTTTTTTCCTGGAATCTCTAAACTTTAGAATTCCTTGTCTTCTCACTGCTTTTCCGATCGTGTCGATCTACAAGGGTTTAAAACTCGCGTTAATAGACATGTATTAGTGATGGGGGTTCCTTACTCGCTTACACATCTATGTACTTTCCTCGCTTACACATCTATATACGTATATACATCTGTGAGGGATGGGGGTACATAGTCATGCATTTCAAGTAGATCTTTGCACTTTATTGGCTTCAGGGGAATTTTCAAGTATGATTTGTCTCCTGTGGCCTTGCTCTGAGACAATTTTAATAATAAAAAAAAAATTATCTTACCTCGTCCAACCGGAGGGCTATCACAACTCTTGAAATTTCTTTCCATCTCAAGAGTCGGCGGGAGATCGTACAAGTTTTCCATCTTCAAGCTCATAACGAGTTAAAATTTTGGATAGAAAAAGGTTCTAATCGACCAAGAATATACACTGCAAAATCAAACAGTAAATTTACAGTTAATTTGCAGTAATTGTGTATTAAATTAATTGTATATGCGAAAATTCGCTACCGTCATATCGATGGGATAAAGTATGCCAAATATTTTCCCGAGGACAAATACTTCCCTGTTTTACTTTTCTCCGGTGGGAAAGGAAAACGGAAATGCGACTTGAACATATTGCAACCAATGAGCTATTATGCAAGAGATAGTCCCGAATCGGGAAGGTTTTGGCCTAACCTTTCACTCATTTTTCTAGTTCACGGGCCTGATTGGGGGAGGAAACTGTAAGCCTCACTTACGTGAGCCACAGTGCACCGTCGAGTTGTCCGGCAACCTCTCGCATATAATCATTTCGAGCGGAATACTAAGCAGGGCGGTCTATGCATAGCCCGGATCTTATTTCTAACGCTTTTACTTATTGAGCTAACCGGACAGACCGGTTTGCATCCCTAGTGTTGAATTTTTACCTTCAAGATGGCGAACTACGGCGCAAAGTTGATCACTATAAATTTTCTACCCGTCACTCATTTTTCAAGATTCCAGAGAGTCAAAGAATAGACATATCAACAAAGAACCGTATACAGTCCCCGTCTCTACATACGCTGTAAGGAAATGCAGTAAAATCACCGCCTTTGTGAGTAATTTTCTTTTGGAAATTAAAATAAAACTCGACTTGAAATAAAATCGACTTTTTGGCATATTATGCGCTGTTGATGACCGCCGAGGTGCATCAACAGCATATAATTGGCTTAAACGTCATCAACAACGCATTTTCGAAATCTTGAAATAAACAATCACTGTAAATGGCGAGTAAATTTAATGCACTTTCGTTACAACGTGCGTTACACCCGCCTATAAAGCATAAAGGAAACAAACAGTTCAAAACCAAGACAACGGATCAAAAATTACGCTCGACATTAGTGAACTAGGCTATCGGAATTTACGCTAAGCTTGAACTAATGAAGAATAGGACCATCCAAGTCCGGTCAAGAGTATCAGGCCAGATAAAATGTACTACAAGCATCACATCCCATAAAAATATGTTTCTAACATTCAAGACAGCGAAACAAAATATCACATATTTTTATTAGGAAAATATACTATAAATTATTGGTCAAGTGTGAGCCACAGATGAATCGAACTATGAGAGCGCGATTCATAAGTGTCTCTGTTACCTTCTTCAGAAATTTTATTTTTTTTAAGCATGAGCCACTGATGGACCGCGTCTACCGCGCTTAGCTTAACAAAACACGTAGGAACAAAAGATTTCTTATCGGGCAATTCCTGCAAGCCAAACATCCCACACATAAAAATATGTTTTTAACCTCTAAGAGAACGAAGCAAAAAATTACAGATTTGTCACTAAGAAAATATACAATAAAAATTTTTATCAATTTGATCTACTGACACTATGGCTGGGCAGTTCAATTCTAAGATTCGATTCGAATCGAAGCACAAATTATTCGAATCGGCCATAGCATCATAAACTTGTAAAATTAAGTTAAATTTTTAGATTTTAACTACAAAATACAAGTAAAATTTTCAATAAATATAATTTTTTTGTGCCTCCCGATGGATTTGCGTTTTTAATCTATGCCCACTAATCAAGACTTGGGTAGGCTAAGCCGAACCGGATAATATCTTTTCAACAACTCCGACCCTGCCGGTCCTTGGGTGGCCTCTGGTTAAGAGCCTGGTCAGGGTGATCCATTTCAAAGGCTATAAAAAAAATAAAAAAAAATAACAGGAGCCGTTTTAATAGCAGTGATTAAAATTAGAAAGGGAATTTCATTATCAACCACAGATGCACAACTACAATAATAAATAACTGTTATATTAAGTTAATTTAGGGACTTATTTTTCGAAAGTAGAGGATAAAACTACGCCTATCCACCAACTACAATATATATATTTTTTTATTATTTTATTATATCAATAAATTATTTCAATGAGGTTGCGTTGAGGAAACGAGTACGAGTGGGTTAGTTTGTCACAAAAAAAACTGGTATAATGTTATGTAAACGTAGCAAAAATCCAAAGAAACACTGGTAATTTTTGTGGTTTACGCATCCCTATCTGTCAAATTATATTTTATTAGGTATGCGCCACAGATGGATGGCGCCGCTGGCGTGCAGTCAATCAGTCTCTTTAACAGAAAACATTCCTGATCCACCGTGCATTATCTGCCCTGGGCGATGGTGAAACCATCTACCACTTCTTCGCCTAATTTTAGTTACCTTTTACAATACCCCCGCAAGCCCCCCCCCCCCCCCCCCAAAAAAAAAGCACAGAATTCCGATCTCTGCTGAGCGCACTTTATATCGAGACTTCTAATTTCGTCACCCTCCCAAATTTTTTTAATACGGTTTTTATGATCACACTCTTGAGTGATTCAACATGGACAGAGGTCAGTAATGGGGAACAGTGTTGTAGGAGAGATTTGAGCTTTCCCCTTCGGCTGGGTCTACTACTCAAGGTATTACACCATGGGTTGAGTGGTATGTATAAATAAACGAGCCGGACTTACTGGGAATCGAACTCAAGATCTTTGACTTACTATGCCAACATGTTGACCGCTAGGTAGGGATGGGTGATTTGATTCTATGATTCGAATCAAATATTCGTAGGAAGGTAAATAACCCCCACCCCCAGCTTTATCCTGCGAGAGAGGACACTAGACAGGACGGACACTTGTTCCGATTCAGGAAGAAGGTTTTGTTCTAACGTTTTACATCCGATCCATCCATGTCTCAGGCTTTATAAAATCTTTTTCATTTCATGCGTGCGACAAATTCCTCGAATAAAAATATGTTACTCGCCGCTAAATCTAAGACAACGGATCAACAAAATACAAATTTTTCATTAGGAAAATATACAATAAAAACAATATTGTCAAGCACGCGCCACAGATGTAACAGAGTTATCTAAGTCCAGCACTCCAGTGTCTTAATAAATCTAATACAATTTAGACATGCGGCACATCCTACATAATATAAAAATATGTTTCTAACCCCTAAGACAACGGAACAAAACATCACAAATATATCATAGGAAAAGATACAATAAAGAAATTTATCAAGCATGAGCCACACATATATCGAGTTATCTGACTTCGGTTTATCAGGGTCTCATGCGTGTCGTGAGAGGCAAGTAACAGGAAACAAAGATGATTTTGCAGCGGCCCAGGGCAGGAACCACCCACTGCACTTTCACAATGGCGGTTCAGTTCCTTTTTAGGCAGGGATTCCACTTTTATATTCATGATTCTAACCGATTCGGATTATTTTCCTGATGATTCGAATTATTGATTTCTTAAGTGACCTTGTTCCTCCAAGTTTAACCCAAATAGCCCAATAGTTTTATGCTTTCACCACCGAGCGTGCCATCAGCAGGTCACTTCGCGGGAACACAATACATACACAGCCGCGACCAAGGTCTGTGCCCTGGGGTGTTCGTATATGCCCTCCGATAAGTTCACGCCCTTCCCCCCAAAAAAATTTAAACACACGACCAAGCGGAAAAAACTCGCTACACTGGAATCCTGTAAATTGTTGCTACACAAGAATAGACCATAGACAAATCACTGATAAACCACTTTTGCCTTAAAATTATCGTTGAATAAGGCTAAAAAATCTTGCGCATTTTTCCCCTTCTTTTTACCCCCCTCCCTCTTTGAGATGTGACACCTTCAACTGCCACTTCGTACTAACTAAATTCTGCAATACTGTAAAGCAAATGTAATGAAATTCAGGCATCACCCACCTACCAAGTCAAAGCAATATTTTCCCAGTGACTGTTTGTTGTTCATCCAAATTAAAAAAAAAATTGACCAAAACACGTTATTTCAAGTATAGAACCCTGATACACCGCGCCATTTAGGCGCGGTCCATCTGTGGCGCATACTTGGCAAAATAAATACCCATGCTTTTTAATGAAATGTTGTGACCTTTCTACCACGTATTTACAGTTCCAGTAAAAATATTTTTTTCAAAATAAATACCAGATGTTTGTTTTTGCATTTTACAAGAAAAATTTTTGTTAATAATTTGAGCCTACCATACACATTATACCTAATTATTTAACTATTTTGCGTCAAAGCCATACTCAGTGACGTATTCAGAACCTCTAAGGGGTGAGGAAATTTGAAAATGAAATTATACGTCAATTTGTCACGTAATAATCGCCGCCGCGGGGAAATTTTTATAGCGTAAAATAGTGTTTTTATTATATATATGAAACATACCAAGAATCGCGCTGGAGGCGCGAAAATATTATTACAAAATGGGATATCAAGACCTAATATAAGTGTAAGTGTAAATTTTTGAAATTTCCTACATCATAAGGACCTTGTAAAGTCATTTTTGAATTTTTCAGTCGGCGGGGGGGATGGGGGCATGACACCAACCCCTCCCCCTCCCCAACTCCGCGAATGGCCATACCGTTGCTTGCTACTTCCTTTTTTTAAATCTTCAGTAACATTCCATTTTTGACTTACACCTGGCAAGGCATAATAAGATAGCATAAAATGATATAAAATTTTTTCACTGTTTCATTTTTATAATTAAATTGACATCTCCAAAGGCGTGGAGATAAAATTTACCGATATTTATATAACCTTTGTTTTTTTGTTATTTTTTCGCTGTCGTTATGACTTTAATGTCGCATCGATTCACCAGCGGAAAAACACATCAAATTAACTTTCCTCTGGCCTAGTCGGTTCAAGCGCAGTGATAGCCTGTCGTTCGCGAGGTCAATGGTTTAATACTTGGCGTTTCCACACTACCCAGCTCGACCTTCAACAAGGCACTTAGTGATTAGCTAGACCATATGTATAGTAACACGTTCGTGTTCGGGTTGTTGGTAGGGATTGACAAAACCGAACTATTGAGAATCTGATTCGAATCGGATCGGATCGGATCAGTAAATCCACTTAGGTACCCATGACTTCGAATTCACTGATATTTGAAAAACTATTGAGGTCGATGTGCCATCATTTCACATATCATTCTTTACACATAAATTTGCCCAGAATTTTATCGTGGAAATAAGATAATTCCACTTCATTTCACATTTTATGTTTCTACGTCCCTTTCGTGACTGATTCAAATAATTTCTGCTTCGAAACGATTCGAATTACCGAATCGAATCGCCCAGCCATAGTTGTTGGGTATAAGCCCCAAGATAGGTTTACGGTCAGGATAAGGCAAATAATTTGCCCCTCTCTCTGGATCTTCCAGTGTTTCCAGATGTATTTCAAGGGATTAAAAAATCCCCCTTCGGCTTGGTTGAACAAATCATGTTCCTTTCAAAATTTATAATCATTGCAAGCTTTGTCTAATCTAGAAGTCTTTCCGCCAAAGCTTGCAATTTCTAGTTTTCAACAATAGCGAAACATACACCATTCTTATTAAGTGGAGCATTTATTGACCTCAAAAGGATGAAGGCGCGGGGATAAGTGATGTATTCATACCAACTCACGAAGTATAAAAACAGACAGAAATTCTTGTTGTTTAAAATTCAGTATACAAAAAAATCTGATCTATCGATACGGAATGAACAATTTCGAAACATTGAATCGACTTATATCATTAGAATTTTAAAAAAGAACCCACATTTTTGAACTATCATATCATAATGCGCAATACAGACGCATTTTCAAACTCATTTCCTGGCGAGGCAGTTAACCGTGATCATCCAGGTGGTTCTGCCTAGGCGAGTTTTAGCTTTGCACTTTTAGGGGTGCCCAGTTGGCTCACTGGGTATAGCGTTGGGAATACGCTTCGAGCATAACTAACGTCCTGAGTTTTTCTCCGATTCGGAACTGGTGTTTGTACGAGAGGTCGTGGTTTGACAAAGGTTGAGTCGTATTTTTGGCTTTCCTCTCCTACAGGATAAGATATCCTATCCTGTTCAAATGGTACTTCGATTTTTTACAACCGGATTGCAGAAGAAAAATACCAGCATAATCGTTTTGGAAATGCAGATCATTTTCAAAAAAATCACAATCAGTAACAAAACTTACGAAAATATGCGCCGAAGAAGCAAAGTATATTTCTGGATTATTTTGCAAAGCAGGACAAAAATTTTAACTGAAAACAACAATTAATTTCGACTCAAATCACTACCCTTTGCCTTCGCGCCTTCTCTACTTTGATACCGCTCATTTCATTATCGCATGCATGAGCCGCGGATGGCCCGTACCTCCGTGCACGATCAATTATGCTCCGAACGTGATGAACGATGCTGGTTATCAAACGAAATACTCAGTACAGTGCTATGGTACCGTACACTGTACGGTTAATTTATGTTTTTTCTATTATTTTTTTATAGCCACTTCCTAGCAGTTAAAGTGGATCACACTGTTCAAGGCCTTGTAAGCTAACTGCATATCTCAGGCATCACAACGTTGAATGTGTGCAGCCTAGCTCTGAGCTGGTAGCACAGACAGACAGCAGACAGAGCAGCGAGAAGTTCACAAATAAAACATACACTGATACAGTACTGAGTAGACTGCATACTCAGTACTGTATATACTGTATAGTAACATTATAAGTATACTGTATATACCTGGCTCATTTTTACCGATGTATCAATCGGGCTTTACCTGTTTACCAGTTAACCTGTACTGTATAACAAGAGACTCTCTCCTGAAGCCATTAATATATAAAGAACTACATACAGGCAAAAATGAAGACTAAGGAATCTTTATCCATTAAAGATACTTATTGATTCAAGTTTTAAAGTCTTGTTGATCAACACGAGAACTCGTAGGAACTAAGAAGGCAATGATTCCCCTCTTGACTAATTCTGATATATGTTAAATTCTACATCATGAAATTTGGTGCATAACAAGTTCTTAGAATAATCAAAAACCTTCAAAACTTTTAGGAATTATATTCAGAATTTTATAATACTTGGATATTGAATAAAAAGATACGTACCTACTGGTATGACCTGTATAGGATAGGATTTCATATTTATCCTGCAGGAGTGGAAAGCCGAACTACGGCCTCGTGTGCAGATACCCCAATTGTGTAAGTTTTTGTTCCATCTTATTTTTTCCTGTGCGTGGACTTGGTTGGTGGAGGCTTATGTAAGTGCTTATGTTAACCACCGTGCACCATCGAGGCGGCCACCAGATCTCTCTCATATATTCATTATCCCTCTTGACGAGATTTGATCTCATTCTTATTATTATACATTCTATTTTGTCACAGTCTCATAATAGTATACTGGAATTTAAAATATAACTAAATTAACATTAATACATAATTTA
>CAVMBJ020000020.1:0-127710 GCA_963675895.2 Styela plicata
ATTCAAAAAAAATATCAATTTGTGTCATTTATTAATCTTTTGTGTGCATTATGAATAAAAAATGCACTTTTCTGCACAATGATTTTGAATATTTATTTTTATAAACGATGTTTGATATGCAACTTTTTTATGATCTCATTTTAGCCCAATGTGGTCCCTGTTGTTTCAAAATACTTGGTCAAGATTGTCCAAATACTGGTAGTTTAACTATTTAAGAAAATTATATATTGAGGCACTAAGTTTTTGACCACATGTTCCTTTCGTGACTACCCCTGTCTAAAATGAGGAAATGTATTTCATATTATTGTCGTGAATATTTTCCAATGCATCGTTTTCTTCAACTTTCATTTTTTCCAACTTATTTTTATCAAAGTTCCTTTTCATAGTTCATTTTTTTCTACCCTATGTACTCCTCGAAAACCGACCGATATTTTTTTGGAAATGAATATTTCAAGAATTCCCGTCATCTTGTGGGCAGGCGGTTACGTATTTTTTTGTACGTTCTATAAAATTGAATTATGAAGTTAATAATTTTAATTTGAATACTTTTTTTCAATAATTTTAATACTTTTTAAAAAGTTCAATTTTTTTCCTATGCTTTTGGTGAACAACTTTCTTTCACTACCACTGTTTGTAAAATACGACGTCTTTCGATGTAGAAAACTCGAATCTCTGTACTTACACTTTGACATCATATATATTCAATGAACAAATTTTTTTTAGCCCCTCAGGGGGATAAATCCTAGTTGCACCAAATCCTCTATATGCAAGGTTTTAGGAGACTTTTTATTATTTTAAAATCAGTCTTGAGGGTAGTTTCTCGGTCATATAGTAGATTCTTTGAAAAATAATTGATGATTATTTTTCCTATTACCATAATACTGAAATATTTCTAGTGGGAAACATCCCGAAAAAATAGCAGTTTAAATCTGCGTGAAATGTTTTCCCCTTCGAGGTTGTGATTTTTCTTCACACATTAAAGATGATTATTTTTCCTATTACATTAATTTTTGTAATATTCCTATCTGCAAGTTGATCCAAAAACTGTAACTTACTGAGTAATATTTGCACAAAATGTCCTTTTGTGAAGAGTCCTTTTTAGATTTTATGGGTGACAAAAAAAACCCTTCTTCTATTTCAATTGCTGTAGTTTGCTGTGGCAGAATCTTGATTTTCTTCGGGTGTGGTTTTTGCGAAATGTTCAGTCATTTGGACAAAAAAGGCTTTTTAAAACCATCGACACGGGCTATTTCATAGCAGCATTGATGATTTTGAACCTTTTTATACAGCTTGGTTCTTAAGAAAAGATATTCAAACCTAGTCACATATATATTATAAATATATTGACCATTTCGTTGGATGACAGTGATTGGATAGCAGAGTATACATAAGTCATTCTTTCAGTCTGTTTTAAAACGATTTATTTTTCACTGCCATTTATTTACCTTTTTTCAAATAAATAATTGTTTTCCTTTCGTGATTTGATAAATGAAAATTATGATATATTTTTTAACTGCTATTGATCCCTGCATGAAAGCTTTTAACACGATTCTATGGCAAAAGGCATATTTTGTGAGTGTTCCAGTAGGATGTCTTTGTAGTAGTTTTTTTGTACTATTTTATAAAGTATTGGCTTCGAATAAGCAGTCTTGCGTTAGTTGATATATATGTTTCCATTTTCATTAAAATTCACTCCAAGGCCTCTAAAAACTCCAAAAACGGCCTTTAGAAGGAAACTGCTACGGGACATTTTTGCAAATAAGAGCTACTAATTGCAGTACTTGCAACTGCACTCAAGTAGGAACATCCCAAACGGAAACTGAGCCATTAAAGTAAAGTGCATCTGGTGGTGTCTGGGCCTGGACAAACATTGTGATCAGAAAATGCACATCACATTTTCCCATTGGTTAATACCCTTTTCCTTTTATTTAAATTCATAGGCGTGAGAACCAGAATTGCCCGAATGTGGGAAATATTGTCTTTGGCAGATACCACTCACTGATCTAAAAATATCAGTTTAATATTAAAATAGCAATCCTTTAAAGGTTCTTGACCTTGCCTAAGGCGCACGCTTAATTAGTCAAAGTGTTGGCAATACGCTCCAAGCTACGCACCTTCTGATCATACTGCCTTAGGTTCAAATCCTGTGAGGGATGATGATTAGGATATCATTTTTATCCTCCGGGACAGGAAAGCTTAATCATATGGCGAACCACGACCTCTCATGCAGATACCAGTTCCGAATTGGGGTGAAGGTTTTTGGATTATGACATTTCTCATTTTTCCTGTGCATGAACCTGGTTGGTGGAGGAAGCCGCAAGCATCGCCTACCTGAACCATCGTGCACCTACAAGGCGTCAAGCGGACCTCCCGCATATAATCATCATCCCTCAAGGGATTGGAACCTACGTCACGACGATCAGAGGAGATGCGTAGCTCGAAGTGTATTCCCAACGCTTTACCGACTGAGCCAAGGGTGGCAGTACGGTACGGGTACGAAAATTTTTATCGTACTTCGAACCAGCAAAATAATTTCGTACCGAACTTCGTACCGTTACCTTTCAAAAATTTTCCGTACCGTACCGTACGATATTATTTTTTTTCGTACATCGTACCGAACTTCGTACCAGTACGAAATTAAGTTCGATTTATATTTTTCATTTTATCGTACTAAATTTCGTACTAGTACGAAAACAGGTACGATTCGCTGGGCAGCAATTTCGTACCGTACCAACAAACCAATGTCCAAATCAGCTTTATTTGTAAAATCTGGCCACTGCAAGAAACGTCACCAACATCTTACATCAAAGTGATGCAGTTTTATGCTATCTGGTTTAAAATCCAGCACAGTAAAAAACATGGGGGGGCGTAACTAAGCATATGTCACTCCAAATATCATTGTTCACATTGCGCATATTTATGAGAATGGTAGACCGGGGGTGATAAATGGTGGTAGGGATGAGCACAGTTTTTCGCGAAAAAATCTGACATGAAGCAATTTTAGCATATTAGCAGCATTGTGTGTCGTCCGCAAGAAATTCTCTCTCGACAAAAGAATGTTCGTTGTGCACCACGCATGGGTTTACGTTCTCTTCACATTACTGAATAATGCTATTCATTTGTTAATACCAGACAGACTTATTCCCGACATGCCTCGTTGTCTATATCGCGACTTTCGCTGTTTTAACAAAATATATCTTCTAATTAAGATGAGCATCATCTAACACTCAACTCAAAACAGCCTAAATATATCTTTATATTCTGATGTTACTGCTCTGATAATTATACTTGTGCGTGTTAGAGTACAAACAAAACGTAATAGCGGTGATTACTGGTTAACTTAGTTGCAGAGTTGGTCAGGGGGGGAGAGTTTTCAATTTAATTTGCATGAAAATTTTCGCGCGCCTGCGTTTGCGCAATATTTTTCCCCCGATTAATTTTGTATATTTCGTAGCATTGAGCCTATAAAGTGAAATTTTTTATTCAATTTTTACAAAAAATTTTTCAGCGGGCTGCCGGCGTTCAGGTACATTTTCCTGTCTGGTAATGTTTTTTCACTCTTAAAACATGTATTTTTTGTTTCGTTCTCAATAGAATTTTTGCGCGTCCCCGGCAACCCTAATCTTTTTGTAAATTTGAAAGCCTATGTTTGCATGTTGGAAAAATGTGCCCCCCCTAAATTTTTTTTCTGGATCCGCTACTGGAGTTGGTTATATTCGGGTAGTGCTTCCTACGCCATTGTGAATTTTACATAAAAACCGGTCGAAGTACGTCGGCGATGCTGACGATATATTCAGAAACCTACACCGTGATTTTTTAGTATCATGAATGCTGCTTATCTTGTCGATTTTAATTGGGCTGTAGCATATATTATATTAAATGCACTTGAATTTGGCGAAATTCAATGCTTTTTCAAATGGTGACATGGCAAATTTATGATATTCTAAATTATATTACATTGTCACGATTATAACGCGTGGCTAATTAAAAACAAGTACGAACGAAAATCCTTCAGGGCAAGTTTTGGCCAATTCAAAAATGACGTATAACTTGTTTTGTGAGGGGCATAGAGGACAGAGCTACGAACGGGCGTGCAGTAAAGAATTAACAGGCCCTTGGCCATCTGGCCAGGCGATTTTTACTTTCATATTGGATTCGTATCAACTATAATTTTATCTCAATAAATATATCAAAAAAATACTCTTTACCCTACATTTTTGTGACGCGGCAAAACGAATTGCGCCTTCTTGAATTGGAGTCAGATAACAAAAACCGTTGTGGCACGGATAAAATTCAAAAAAGAAAAAATAGCAGCAAAACAACAGGCACAAGTGTAATAGTCAAGAAAGATAATAGAACGCATAAAAAATAATAAGGAAGAAAAAGAAACGTAAAAGTAACACGAAAAATACAAAGAAAGTGAAACAGAAAAATGCTTGGATGGACAATAGAAAGACGAATGAATGAAATAAGAAAAGAACAAACAATAGATGAATAGAAGATAGAAAAAAGAAGAAACGAAAGGGAGAACGACAAGAAGATATATATTAACGAAAGATCAAAGAAACCAGAGGAATAGGGATACAGAAAGAAACGAGCCGAATGAATTCACGAACAATCAAAAGCATGGTTTAAAGGACTGTTATAGAATGAACTGTGCGTAAAAAAATCTTAAACTAGTTTTTTGCGAAAACTGCAAAAATTTCAAATATTAAAAAACGAGATAAGCTGAACGACTTTTGCCAAGTATGACACAAAGAAAGAAACGCTCTCAAAAGAAGAAATAACGCCCGCGAAAATGATATATAAAAAACGCGCGTCCGATGTTTTTTCATTATTGTTGTTATTGTTTTTGTCAGTACACTATGGACACACTCTTGAACTTTACAAGAAACATATTTTTCATTCTTTCTCTTTTTCCTTTTTTTACATGCGTATGTATTTGGCATTCAAGACAAAACGTGATTGAAATTGGCAGATCAGAGAAAATTTGTTTTCATTAAATAGATTATCGTTGATATTTGTTTTAACTTAAGAAAGATGATTTCTAAAAAATCACACTTCAAAGCAAACGTCAACTAGACGTCAAAATGCGTGAACTATGCATTCGTCAAATGCGAGTGTCGTCAAATATTTTTTTTATTATCAAACTATACTATTACAGCCAACGGGGGCTCAATTTATACGCGCAAAAGACGCGTCTAAAATACACATCGCAACAAGCGAACATTTTATTTTAATTTTATACACGCATATAAGTTATCAATGTGAAACGAAATATATGAAAATTAAAACATTTGCAAATATCTGTTATACTCAATATTATTTAAAACATACGCATCAACTTCTTTAAATCTTCCGAAACATTTATCACTTTCACACACATCACACACATCTTTTGAAATTTCTTCTCTATCTATTTTCAGTGTACTCTAATATTGCGTATATATTACAGTGATTGAGTTTATTCACCTTTTTTTTTTAAAAAAAATATTACTGCGCGCAAATTCTTTACCCCGACTTCCAGTCTCGCGAAGGGGAGTTATGTAGCATATATTTATATTAAATGCACTTGAATTTTGGCGAAATTCAATGCTTATTTAAATGGTATCATGGCAAATTTATGATATTCTAAATTATATTACATTTGTCACGATTATAACGCGTGGCTAATTAAAAACAAGTACGAACGAAAAATCCTTCAGGGCAAGTTTTGGCCAATTCAAAATGACCGTATAACTTGTTTTGTGAGGGCATAGAGGACAGAGCTACGAACGGGCGTGCAGTAAGAATTAACAGGCCCTTGGCCATCTGGCCAGGCGATTTTACTTTCATATTGGATTCGTATCAAACTATAATTTTATCTCAATAAATATATCAAAAATACTCTTTACCCTACAGGGCTATCACAACTTTCGTTATTACAGAAAAAATGCATTCCGATTACGACGTCATAAATCAACGGCCTATATATACCTAAAACCGATATACGACATAGCTCATATAATCAGTTTCAAGTGAATCAGTTGCATTTTTATTACCATACCTCCGCCGCTTTTAATCATTTTAAAATTGACCCTTATTTAAATATTCTTTCATAGACACAATTTATATTATCAGCTCCCTGTTATGAAACTGCATAGCTGGTAAATGAAATAATTTTTTGAATTGATTTGAGAAGAATAAAGTGTGATGCGAAGGTACGAAAAATAGTACGGTACGGTACGAAATAAATACCGAACTTCGTACCGTACCGTACCAAGTACGAAAATTGAAAAATGAATCGTACCGTACTATCGTACCGGAAAATTCAATCGTACCGTACCGAACTTCGTACCGTACCGTACCGTACTACCAGCCTTGGACTGAGCTAACTGGGAACCCCAGATGATGCGAGAGGTTTTGAGAATTCTCTGAAGTTCATAAGCTGATACAAAAATCGACCAAGTCTAAATTAGTTAATTGGTCTAAATTTTATGGTTATTTAGGTCCTGAAATCCAATATTTCAAAACATTTCTGACTGTTGCAGGGTTGTTTTGATTTTACACGCAATACAAAACAGTTTTGTAGTAATATTTTTTTGCTTGTGGTGCCCATTATGTCACCATAATTTGACCGCGGAAAATTTTAAGACATTGGATCTCTTTAGGGTTCCTAATATGCCACTGACTTCCAGCAACCGGTTTCCAAGTAGGAAAAACTTAGCGAGCCACTGCGATAAAGCATAGTAACTCGGGGCTTTCCCATCTTTTGTTAACTACAAGGTCACCTATGGAACGCGGCGCGGTCCGTCAGTGACTTGTGCTTGACTAAATTAAAATTTCTCTCTGGTTGAGACTTAGCGTTAAGATCTGAATCTTATATTAGATTTAGTCGGTTCCTCTAATGGTTCGACACATATGTGTATTTTTCGAGTTTGCTTTCCGAGAAAAACCACGAAAAATGCTAATGTCTAAACTTTATAGATTTTCCTGAAGTAACTAAATATCTTCATACAGGCAGGTGGAAAATCTCTCTTTCAGTTCTAGTCAGCCCCACTAGCGGGGAGAAGAAATCCGTGCCGAATATTAGGCGATCCAAACCCCTTTAAATCAGGAAATATTAGGATAAAATTTCGATAAAGTTTATCGAGCGCCTCCATTGCGAATTTTCCCTTTTCTGCGTTTTACGGCCAAATTGTATCATCAGAATATGTTTTCGAACTAAAATTTTGCTGCGTTCTGCAGAAATAACACCAAAATTTCTAGCTTGCCATCGGCGCGCATTGTCATCTGGGCCCCCAAAGTGGGATAAACGCCGCCGCTGGTCAGCTCTATTCGTTAATCCATATTCACCACCACTGGGTGTATATAAGGGAATCCATGGTGCTAAGACCTATCAAGGGTTTTTAAAACGTAGAAAATCCCACATTTTTTCGCACACCGTCGGCGCCCTTAACACTTATTTAGCCTGTTTTTAGCCGCCGAATTTTGTTTTCCTATTTTATTCGGTATGTTTGTTAGCAATGTGCCATAAAAGCGCTATTTTCCAGGGGAATTGCCGGCGGCGAAAAGTATGGACGGAATATTTTTGACCTCGGAAATTTTACAAAAATTTTGCCCCTCCCCAAAGGTTCTGGATACGCCACTATCCTCCACAGACAGCCCCACTGAATTCGGGATGTATATTTACAACTTGAGAGTGGGATCAGCTGGAGCGAGAAGCTCGAGATATTCGAAGTTCGAAACTACGCTAGCCCTCTTTGTTCAATACATCATTTTTTTACTAAAAATTTCGCTCTAGCAAAACGTGAAACAGCGACTTTCGATTAACCATCACTAAAATAGCAAATTGTCAAATAGTTCTACATCAAATACGTTGTTCCAGCAGCAAAAAAAAGATCACAAAAAACGTTATATTTAGGTGCAGTGGATGGCATATGCTCTGGGATGCCCCACTCCTTTGTAGGTATTACGGGTGTAACAGATATTACGCTAGGGCAATGCTAAATCTGAAAATTGCTAAATCTGAAAATGCTAAATCTGATGGACTAGTGGTTTAAACATGTTGGCATGCGTCGCAGATCGAAGATCTCGGGTTGTCGGGCGGGTCCAGCTTGCTAATCCGTGCCCATCACTTGGACATGGTACTATGCCCTCCTGTAAATACGCTTTGGCAGTGACGAATACCATTGTTGTGGAATGCATACACTGTAGAGCCCTCTTAAAATACGTTACTTTTTGAATACCGAGAAAAAATATCCAAAAAACAGTCTGCGTCGAAGCGCGGTTTGTGCTTACGATACGCAAAAATTAATGATTGGCCAATCTGAAAAACTTCAGTCAGAATATTTTTTGTTAAGTATGTGTCATTGAGGGACCGCGTCGATGAGACTTTCGGAGGTCAACAAGCAATTCCACCCGAGCGAATATACGATGTCAATGATAATTAAATACGAAGTGGGCGATGGAACGAGAACGCGCGTTTGTGCGCTGGGATTAAAAGACAATATCATTCATGACATAAAAACATTATTATCAAAGAGGAGGCATACGAGAGCAGGAATATAGAATGTGTCGAAAATGGGAGCAACAATTTTGAGGCCAAAATCTTCTCCAGACTTCTAACGACAAAATTGGACGTTTTCCGACTGCAGAAAGAAGAGCTGAATTTAGGCGTGAGCATCGGCGGAGTACGTCTTCGCCCGTACTCCCTTCATATGAAAGCATGCATCCAACGTTACCAAAATATTTTCCGCTGGCCCCGAACTCCGTTTTTAATTTTTTGGCAACCCCCGCGATTTTGGGCTGTTTCATCGTGATACGCAATAAATAGCAATTTCTTAAAAAAAAAATGCCTGCAGCGCTCATTGTGTCGCCATATCACCCTTCCCCGTTTCAAAGGTTATTAGTACAACACTCGCAATAAAGGTTAAATTTTTTATTTCAAAATTGACCAGATTCGCCCATGTATTGCCAAATGATGATAATGTTTCAAAAAAGGACTGACAGGCCATTCTTCTATTTGTGGTGGTCGACAAGGACGAGCACCATACGAATACTTTTTAGGAAGTTGAAATTTCTCATATTTTCCAAAAACCTGTCCCAAATATAATGATCGTTATCATTTACTGAAATACTTCTGTCAATTTGTCAACGAGAATCAAATCCATGGACATTCAGACGCGGTTCATCTGCGGCTCATTCTTGACAAAAAAAATTGATGACATCTTTAAGAGATGAATATCGACGCGTTATCATCCTCGTTTCGATTATACAGTTACTCGCTGTCTTACTATAACAGAGGTAGTACCAGGATATTTGGTAAACAATCCATGACAAGACAAAATTTTTTTACATACCACCCAGTCAGAAATGTATCCAACACTGTTTTGTTTAATTCGAGTCACCGATGAGGCGAGCGGCCCAGGCGTGGCCCAGCTGAGGCTCATTCTTGACATAAAAAATCTGATCGCGCATCGCGAAAAATTTTATAATTTTGTTTTAATATTGGATAAAAACGCAGACGCAGACAATTTACTTTTTCGGATTTAACTATTTTTTTCTTAAATAAAAGCATTTTCCCAATAAAAATACGAAAGTAATTCACGGCCTAAGGCGCGCAGGCTTTCGTTTCAGTTTTTATCTCGACTGCTACGTTTGTGGCAGTAGAATCGTCACTAGTCATTGTGAAAAAATATTTACTGCTGGTGAAAAATTAACGGGTTTTTGTTTTGAAGAATTTAATGTGTTCGAGCAGTGACGACTGAAAGCAATACGGAGGTTCTGGGCGGTGCGTAGATGAAAAAAAAAATGAATTCCAGAAGAAACTGAGATTCCGCGATAATTATTTTATTTTTTTGTTACATCTCGACAAAAAGAAGAAAGTATAAAACTATAATATCGACCTTTTTGGCCAATTACGGGCTATTGAGTAAAATGTAACGCCGAGAACGTCTTTGTCCGTACTTTGTCCTTTGTCATATGAAAGCATGATTCTAACGTTACCAAAATATTTTTAGATCGCCCCGAAACTTTGGACTGTATTATCGTGATATGCAATAGAACGCGATTTCGTAAGAAAATTTTTTGCCTGCAGCGCTCACTATGTCGTCATATTGACCTTCCCCATTTAAAGGTTTTTATTTTAATACGCCACTTGCTATAAATGATAAATTTCGTTTCAAAATTTACCAGATTCGGCCATGTAGCGCCAAATGATGATAATGTTTTTTAAAGAGAACTGACAGCCATTACTCTATTTGGTGGTCGATGAAGACGAGCACCATATGAATACTTTTTGGCAAGTTGAAATTTTACATATTTTTCCAAACATTTATCCCCAGTATAATGATCGTTGGTCATTTATTGAAAATTTTCTGACAGTTTTTCAATCAAAATCAAATCCATGGGACATTCAGGCGCGGTTCATCTGTGGCACTTGCCCCCCCTCTCCGCTTGGAAGGAAGGAATATATCTCTCCATTCCCAAAACTTAGGTGAGGTTGTCCTCCGCCCGTTCACCCCGATTCGACAGTAAAATCCTCGCTCATTGACAGTAATTTAACACGTTTATTGAATAAAAACTATAAAATCGACCTTTTTGGCCAATTACGGGGTATTGAATGGAACGTAATGCCGAGTCGCGGTTCATCAACAGTCCATACTTGGCGTAAATGTTATCAACATAAGGCAATTTCGAACTTTATAATTATACAATTCCTGTAAATAATCAGAAAATCTACAGTACCCTTTTACCCACTGAGGCACGGGCCATCTGTGACGTATGTTTAACAAAAATAAAATTTCTCCGGCTGGGTCATATAGCAGTATTGATCGTTTTCAAACCTTTTCCCAACTTTTGTTCCTACAAGAAACAATTAAAAAGGAACATTTTAACCTTCTAGCAGGAGATATCACGAAGTATTGCTCATTCGCTAAGTTCTCTGCTGATGGCACCCATTTTCTTCGGGTGTCAGTCAATATTCACCAAGCAACAAACTATGGGGTCGACCATTTTTTATACCCCATTTATTTGAGCGGATCGATCACCACCAGAAAAGTAACGTGCCGGTGACCACTTAGCGACGAACAAGGTTAGTGTTGTTGGAAAGATATGATCTTTCTGGTTCGGCCAAGTCTACCCGAGTTGTTACACCCCTGGGATGATGAGTGGTGGACATGAATTAACGAGCCGGTGCCAAGACCTTTTAAACTGCGATGCAACATGATAATCACTAAGCCATCGCCCACCCACCCTATCTAATATTCGATATATACCGTTTGCTATAAAAGTTCATTTACTCTGTACAATAAGATGAGCTAACCGAACGACTGCACTACGAAATTTTTGTTTCTTTTCTTATAAATCAAACACCAATTAGTTGTCTGAGATTTTTCTGAGGGTGGCCCAATACTATTGCCTGGGAATAGTGGGGTGGAGAGTTGGGAACAAAGTGATGAAGCGAAAAATGAGATTATTTATACACCTTATGTTGGCAATGTCAAAAATTTGTAAAAAAGTTATTTTTACGCAATGGACCTATGTTATTTTTACACAATGAGCCTAATGAGTGACCGGCCAAAGGGTTACGGACGACATCTGCGTTTTCCCATTTAATGACGTCATCAAGATATGGCCACAAGAGACCTGGCTCTTTCATTGCCGTATCTCTGAACTCGTACCAGCCCTGCTGCGTATGCTCAGTCTGCGGGCGTAGGATATTGCCTCTCTCTCGGCCCTCGTCCAGTATAGTGCCGGTAAGTGCTTGGACTAGGCTATTCAGTATTCGCAGCACGTCAGTTGAAACGGATATACTGTATAGGCTGTTGTGAGGGGGCTGCATGGTTAAGCCTAGAACACACCTAAGTTGCTGCATAACCTGTAATAGCTAGTGCTGAGTGCGTGACAAATAAATTTTTAACAGTTTTAGGCCAAGGTCATTTGAGGATTTTTTCGGTCCTCGAGCATCATAGAAAAATGTTAGCGAATTGAGGAAATTAGTCTGAGATATTTGAAAAAAAAATACATGTTTTGTTACGTGAATTTTCCGTCTGTGGCTCAAATTAAAACGAGAGAAATTAAACGCTAAAAACCGTCTAAGTGACCCATTCCAAAAAAGTTTGTGTGTCAAACGATGTGTTGCGGCCTTAATTATGCACCAACAAGAATTAAGCTACCGGAGTGCTCACCCTGTTCAAATGAGCAAGCAACGACCAGGCATTCGGCACTGTGCTTTAACCAACTTCGCCATCAAGCAATTGTTGAAAAATATAATCCCTTTTCGCAAAAACGGGGCAAAGGATGGCTTGTATTTCACTATTTTTTCGGTGGGGCAACATATCTGTGTTTGAAAACTATCTTATAAAGTCATGCGTAACTGATGGACCAACTGATGGGTCATCTGTAATTCACAATTAACATAATAAAGATTTTTGATTTGGCACAATATTTATAAATAACAGCCAACAGTGACGCAATTTCTAACTATGTAACTATGACTGAAGATATTTACTCATAAGCCATAAGCTTATGTTAATTAAGAATTTTTGTGGTATATTTTTTTCGTCCCGATAGTTCGTTTGTTGATATTTGTTATGGAGGGATATTCCCATTGTTATGTTGACAGGGTCATCTCAGTGGTTCGAATCCCGGTAAATCCGACTGTTTAATATATGCCCACCACTCAGCCTATGTTGAAAAAATAGTAAAACAGAGGCGCTGGGTCCGATACAACAATAACTCTGCTCCGCCCTATTGACCACGAAGAAAGAGCAAGACTTTGGGTCGCGCAGATTTTTTGCAGAAAAAATTAACAATTCAAATTACCGAAGACTTATTTTCTACCAATAACAAATCTCTCTTAACAAGGTTATGTATCAATTGTGCGCGCCACAAGTTTTGACAATAGTAAAGAGATATTGCGCGTTTTAACGATGCTGCTGGGCTAATAAATCTATAATCATGGTGAGCTGGTAGTAAGTTAATTTCGACTCCATTAAAGGCGGTAGATAGATTGATTAATAAGGACAATAAAAACTGACAAGGTAGGACAAGAAATCTAACAAAACTTACAGCCCTGTAGGTACGGCCTTCAGTATTGTCCTAACGTATTTCCTGCCTGCCGAACGAGGCGACTTAAGGGAAAAGTACAAAAAGTTTATTTCGACACCTCTGTCCACACAAAAAAGTGACAGATGATCGCACCATCGCCCAGGGCAGATATCATTCACTGCACTTTACCGTAGCAGTTCATTTTTGTTTGGAATGATTCACGCTTGGAATGCAGCTGCTGGTAGTACATCTTCTAATAGCTATGTCCGAATCCCATGAAGGATGATTTATGCGAGAGAGGTTTACTCTACTCTTTGCGAGCCCAGGGCGGCTCGCGAACTTGGGGTTGACTGTTTGTAATTTGTAAAATAAAATGGAACAGGATGCAACAGAAAGTCATCGGATCGTTTTGTTTTCAAACAGTCAAATAGATGAATATTTTACTCACGAAATAGATGTTCTATTGGATTTTTTGCTGCGTATAGGACCACAGGAACTAGCGCAATCGGTGGCATGCCCCTCATTATTGTGTCATGACCCTCTCTTTACCACCTGGGTTTTGCGAAGGGCGAACAGTTTCCCCCAAGATTTTGGGATTTTATACTAAAATAACTTTGAATGGAGCAAAATTTTTTGCGCGCCTTCAGGGCGCATTAACATATCCTAGATGTTTTTTTACCTCAAAGATAGTGCATTTTTTTTAACAAAAGGCCAAACAATTTCGGCACGTAAGTTTTTGAAGAAAATTTTTTTTATTGATTCTTTCATGCCGCCACTAAGACTCGACATCTTGTGCACAACTTTACCAAAATATTTTCCGCTCGTTCCGAAATTCGTTTTATAATTTTTCGGCAACCCGATAGACAATAAAACGCAATTTCTCAAGAAAATTTTTTTGCCTGCAGCGCTCATTATGTCGTCATATTAACCTTCCCATTTAAAGGTTCTCAATATGCCACCACTGGCCGTTAGTGATAAATTTCGTTTCAAAATTGACCAGATTCGCCCATGTAGCGCTAAATATTGATGTTTTTATAAAGGACTGACAGGCCATTTTTCTATTTTTTGGTGGTCGATGAAGACGAGCATCATACGAATACTTTTTGGCAAGTTGAAATTTAACATATTTTCCAAAAAAGCGCGGTTCATTTGTGGCTAATTTTTGACAAAAAAAAATGATGACATCGTTATGAGATGAATTTCGACAGGTTATATTCCTCGTTTCGATGGTACATTTACTCGCTGTCTTGCTATAGCATGTGTAGTACCAAGATATGGCGGTTCAGTTCCGCTTAGGATGTTTTCCGTTTGGACTGCAGTTGCTGGTACAAAATTTTTTGTGGTTCTTTGCTATTGAGTAGCCGTTAGTTGGTTTTCTTTTAGGCACTGCTTCCGTCTTGATCAGGGTGATCAGTAAAACTTGGTTTTCGAGTCCCACCCCCGTCAGTGACTTGTGCTTGGCAAAATTAACTTTCTCTCTGGGTGAACTTTAGCATTAAGTTATAAATATTATTCGAGATTTTCTTAGTTCTCCTGATGCTTCGACCATTTTTATACGTGTTTTTTTGTGTTTGTTTCCGAAAAACAACGAAATAAACAATGTCTAAAATTTTGTTAACCTTATACCACTGATGGACCGTGCGGATGAAAGCAGTGACTGAAAATTGACAAAACAAATTTTCTAATTTGGTCCCCAATCCCAGGGGTTCCGAACCTACCTTCAACCATATTCCCTCACGGTGACATTCGTTCATCTGAAGTGTTCAAGACTTTTTTTCTTAAATGGAAAAAAACTTTAAATTCATGAACATTGCTATTTCATAGCAGTATTGATATTTTTGAATCATTTTATACAGTTCGGTTTGCTACCAGACACGCGAAAAACAGACATTATTAGATATACCATGACGATCAAAAGATATTATTTAATACATTCTGAGATATATCAAGAAATATTATCCAGTTGCTAAGTTTTCTTCTGGTGGAATCCATTTTCTTGGGCTTACTCATTACCTGCCAGTCCGCAATCACTCACATACATTGTTCAATACATTATTTTATTGAATTTCCTCTAGCAAAACTTGAACCAACGACTTCCAATTAGCCACCACTCAAATAGCAAATTGTCAAATAGTTCTACCTCAAAAATGTTGTTCCAGCAACCAAAAAATCACCAAACGTTATGTTTAGGCGCAATGAATGGCGTATGCCCTGGGATGTCCCACTCCTTTGTAGGTATTACGGGTATAACTGATATTACGCTAGGGCAGTGCCGAATCTGAAATTGAAATAATAAACGATCGACCTTTATTTCCCAATATTCCATTTATATTAAAATCAATAGTCCATTTACTCTGCACTAGAAAATCTGACTCCTGAGTCAACCAAACGTCTGTGCTTTCAAGTCCGCAACCTAACGTGGATGTATTTTTTAATGACAAAACGTCTTGTGATGACACAGACATTATGACTACTAATAACCTTTGGCTTTCATTCAATTTGAAATAATGTTTAATTTCAAATGTAAACCATAAATGATTGCTCTACGTGAGACGCGTTTTCCCTTCATAGGACGCGGCAAAATTGAAAAAAGATTGCGGCTTAATCATAATGGGTGCTGCACGTAATGTTTTGTACATACAAAAATAAAATAGCCGAAAATCGCGCCGTAGCCGTGGAAGTGTTTTGAAAATTAAGATTCTTGAACCTAAGAGCACTCAAAAGGCCATTCTTTCCACGGTCGGCGAGAGAGGTGGGGTACATGGCACTATACCCGCCCTGGGAAAACGCTATTGGCAGTGACCAATACCATTGTTGTGTAATGTATACACTGTAGAGCCCTCTTATAATAATTGACTCCCTGAATACCGAGAAGAATTTTAAAAACAGTCTCCGTCGAGGCAAGATCAGGGCTGGACTTGCAATTCATAATATTATTGATTGGGTACCCCAATCGGAAAAATTGTATGTCTAACTTCACTAAGTTTTGATAAATGCTCGTTGAACTTTTCAGCGAGTGTAAGCATGTCCGGCAACGCTTTCAATTAGAACCATTTATAATAATATCAACTTACAGTAACGAAAGTGCAAGTTGCCGCTGTTACAGGGCCTTGGGCGGGGTGATCCACTCTAAGAAATAGCTATAAAAGAAGAAAAAATTAAATGACAGTAATTTTACTCGGGAATATTTAAATAAAGCTACAAAATCGACTGTTTTGGTCAGTTACTGCCCTGTAGGTATGGGCCTTTGAATAGTTCAAACGTATTTTCTGTGTGTCACACGAGGCGAGTAAAAGGAAGCGTAAAAGTGGTAGGTGGTTTTACCATCGCCCAGGGCAGATACCACTAACTGTACTTTACCATGGCGGTTGAGTTTCGTTCGGGATGTTTTCCGTTTAAAGTGCAATTGTTTTTTTTTTTCTGGATGCTGCTTCTGGCCTTGCTCAGAATGAATTTCAATAAAAAAAGTTACAAGCTGATGATGGAACACACCGCCAAGGTTCGTCCATCAACAATCCATACTTGGCATTCATCTCATTTTGGTTTGGAATTTTGCATATAAGATACAATTACTGGAAAATAAACAATAAATTTATCGCACATTTATATGCATGGCCTCGAGAATTTGGCTCATCCGGCTGTTTTCAATGCGTCTAATTACTACCTTTGAATAGCTTTATCTTATTTTTTGTTGCGTTAAAAAACTTTGCTGCAGGTTTTTCGCTTCAAATAGCTGCGTAATGTGATTTTTGTTCATTTTTTTTTTTGCATTTTGAGTCGACATAGGTGTTAAAGTGAAATACTGCTACACGTCTTGAACCGCGTGGTTTGGTATTAAGGTTATTAAGTGGAGTAGGTGTTGTTCCTAGGTAGTCATAAGTAAGAATAACTTGAAACCTGAAAATGACGTACTCTTCTCCCATTTCCCAAGCATGGGAAATTTAACAATACGTATTTTTATTGCTGTTTATTACAAAAATATTTTCTACGTTAATTGTTTATATTTTTCAAAATTCTCGTCGATATAAAATGCTAATATTGGCGAAGTACAAGTTATTATTGATTTCATAGTTTTTGAAAACTTAGTGAGCAAATTTGCCGACTTAATGAGCGCGACAGTGCGTCCTTTTCTCTGGTCGGTGAGTCGAATACGACAAATACGTTAGTAAGTCGGGGTGATACATTATATAGATTGGAAAGACATTATGTTGTTCACATCTTTAATGACACATATTTGTACTCATGTTCACTCCCAATCTGTAGGTGCACGTAAATTGTAAGAAATTTAACCAAATTTCCCAATTCCTTAACCACAAAAGAATTCCACAAAGTTTTCACTAACAAGTGATTGCCCTGCCTGAATTCAATATTTATACAAACCCCCGAATGTCGCGTTCCCACCACAGTCAGAAGAATTCCACTAAAATCTTTTTATAGTGCTATAACCACTCAATGACCACTAAATAACCACTCATGTGAATGAATCGCTCTAAACAAGTACCGTCGGCTGTTGCAAAGATGTGATTATTTCGGTTCTGCCAATTTTTCTTTCTTTCTTAGGGTTTTCGAATTATTGGCTATGGCCTGTCCGTGAACCTACCGTGGGGCTTGTACCCAAACAAGCGTTAGGCACGGACCTTTGTGGTGACTGTGTATCTGTTCAATGTTACAGCTACGTGCGAAGTGCCTCCGGGGTTTTAGGCCTTTCGCCGCCCCTGCCTCTGGTTACGACTCTCGCAACCAGTCATGTCTATCCACATGAATAATCGTTTGAACAGTTCGTCAAAGATCTCAAACTCCGGCTAGTAAACGGGTATTTACCCTCGACTAGGTAGGCTAACTGCGATTTACCGGAGAGGTTGTGGTTCGCTTTGAAGTTAATCTGTATTATCGGCTTTTCTCTTGCAGTATACGTGTTTCATCTTATCCTACCCCAGTCAGAAATTTGTATCTGCGGCGCGATCCATCAATGATCCATCTTTACAAAATACCAATTTTTTGACGATATTTTTTTCTGACCGTCACAAGTCAACGTATACAAAATGGCGTCCGACGTTTCGAATTCCTATTCCACAACTCGCGCTCCTGAGAAATCGCGTATACAAAATGGCGTCCGACCAAGTGGCGAGCTAGAGATCTTTCGATGATCAAAAAACGACATCATACCGGGCTCCGAAAGCTAAAAATATTAAACACTATCAAATTTAATATTAAAGTAAAAACTTAAATAAATTTCGCTCGAAACTATTTCATTTTAAGCAGACTTGACCGATATCATTTCCAAAAATTACGTTGCATTTTATGAAATTTTGGTGAACTTTGGCTTACCAACCACGTCCTCATAGCACCCAAAAGGACCAATATAGCGAAGTGAAAATGGGCTGTATCTGGTGTCTATGTAGCAAGCAATACCTCTAAAAGCTACTATCATAAATTTTTTTATGATAAAAAATAATATTTATTCAAACAAAGCTTGAAAAAGTAACAAATGGAATTAAAACCACTCACTGCTGCTAGCGTATTTACCGAAATTCTCTTTTCGTAGGAGTATTTTCAAATTGCCCCCCCACCACCTTTCACAAAAATGATTTCACATTAAGCACTTTTTTAAGGAGCGCGTGGTTGGAGTTAGACGCATAGTTGGAGATATAAAACCGACGTTGTTTTGTCAGTATCTCTTGAATATTCGTGCCTATCGCAGTAAAAATAAAATATTATTTGAACTCTTGATCATCAATCTGTGAGCAGAAGCTCAAGAGACTGACTGAGACAAGAATGAAACAAACCTGCAGATATGGGCTTCAGAAAAGTCCTAACATATTCCCCACGTCCCATGAAAGGCGACAGAATAGAAACAAAGAAGTGGTAGATAGGTTACCACCGCCCAGGGCAGATACTCTTCACTACACTTTACCATGGTTGTTTAGTTCTGTATAAGGTGTTTTCCGCTTAGAGTTCAGTTGCTGGCACTTTGGATCTTTGAGGTTCAAATTACCGCTAGTAGGTTCCTTTTAAACGCTGCTCTCGGCATTGCTTGGAGTGAACTTCTATGAACTAAAATACACTGATACCATACACTAACTGATATGTTGCTCTATTTTAAAAAATATCATCCATTTATGTTATATTTTGCATATATTTATTCAAAAATCTAAACTCAAATGAAATTTTTATTGATTGAGTAGTGTGAAAAGCTCTGAAGAAATGTTGCAATACAAACGTCTATTTTATCAGGAACATTGTATTTCACATATCAACACAAGTGAATGCAAATATAAACTAAAATACGACACAACATGACCAAAATCCAAGCCAAATCTAGAAATGAATAAAATTCATGTGAACAAAACCCGAAATGAACAAAACTAGCAAAACCCAACCTGAATCTGAGTCCAAAAACTAGTATGACTTGAGCTCAACACAGACAAACCCCCAACCGTGACCAAATCAGGGCTTGGACAAAAACTAACATGTAGTGGGTGGCAGTGTTGGGAACTAGTCATTGCACTTCAAGTCCCAAGGCAAGTCGAGGGGCACACGAGATGCGAGTCGAGTCACTGTACTTTCGAGTCGCAAGTCAGAATGAGTCGTACAGGAATTGAAAAAAAATCTTCTTCGCATTCACTCTAACAGACACTTAAAGAGGTTCAAGAAAAAAAAAACAGACTTAAAAAAGGAATAGTCCTAATATTGTAATAAATTACCACAACCAAAATTGAAAAAGAAGTTTTTTATTACAAAAAATATTTGCATATGAATGCTTGTTAAATTTGGTTTGGTATATTCAACTTTGCCGTACCTAGGAGGTGACCAAATAAAAACGTGGTAAAAAAAATAAAATACTGGTAGATGGTGCAACCATCGACTAAAGCAGATACCGATTACTGTGCTTTACTATAGTTTCCGCTTTGAGTGCAGTTAATATTAATGATGATATTATATTTACCATTAATGAATAATAATTAAGTCATGATGTTACAGCTGAAAAAAATTCATTATGCAGATCCTTTTTCCTATTAAATGCTTACATTGAATAGTATATTTGAAAAACAAAAAAGGCAGTGTCATATTAGCCTTAATTTTTAGTGAGTTTTCAATAGACATGATGTTCGAACAGCTATAGTAAAACTAACGAAGTTTATTTGAAGTGCCAGATTTAGAGTGTACAAAAAACAGCTTTTTTTGGAATGCAGCCACAACAGGAATATGGAAAAATCGAGCATGAATGACACCAAATACAAACCAAATCTTGCACGGATAAAACCAAATATAAATGAGAGGGAATATGGACAGAACCGGACTACAAGCAAATACAAACAAATTACACAAAAAACATACACCGTATTTAAATTACTACAACAAATAAATGATTGAACACGTGTTAATGTGTTACGCAGTGTTGCTGTTTATCTCGTAGGTCTCCCCAATTTGCATATCTGTCGAAACTATTTACTATTAACCACATGGTTAATAATTTTTCCTGTGCGTGGACATGATTGGTGGAAGAAGCCGTAAGCAGTGGTTCCATGAACCACCATGCACCGGGGAGGCGTCCAGCAGACTGGCTTATAGTAAGAGTTAATTGGTTGGTCTATCCTTAAATTTTATATTGATTATTAAGAGGCGAATAAACATACATTAGGATTGATTTTGCCTGATCCAAAAAAGGGCGAAGAAACATGAATATGGTTTACAATTTCTTGTGCTCAATAATGCTATATCAAAATTGGAGGCCAAATATTCAAAAATTCTACTATATCAAATATGCCCCTTTCCACATTATTCAGGCATTCGATTAGTTTTGGCAAGATTGAAAATAAGTGGAAAAATGAGATCAATGTTAGTGTAGAGTTTACTAGTCTATAATGGCGACACGTCTCTGTTCTCGAATTTGTACTTTGAGGACATAAACTTATATTAAATGGGCATAACAAAAAGTTTTTGAATCACAGTATTCATATACTAATTAGTAATGTACTACTACAAAGGACAATATTCAAAATATAATAAAAATACGTAATAATTATCTTGAACCTCCTAAGTGTGTACTAGAGTGAATGCGAGGAGTATTTTTCTCCCATATTTGCTATTATAAACATAATGCAGGATTACTTTTCTTTGCTGGCCTTTTTAGTCAATTTTTTATCATTATTCATTGCAAATGAGTAATATTGACTAAAACCACTGTCGCAAAAAAAATATTTGTTTTTTCGTTTAGATAGAATTGAAATTATTTGAAACATATTCATACTGAAGTGAAGAACCAGTTCAAGAATCAAAAAAATTATTAGAATTTTTGCTTTTCTATAAGCTTTTAGCTCATTATGCAGCAAAATCATGATTTATGAAAAATTCCAAGCAAATTACCAAATTGAAAATTTAGATTAGAAGCAAAAACAGGGACTTTGTTGGAATATAATATAAATATGCTTCCAATTCGATTGGAATGAATTCTTCTGTAAGCTGATGAAAAGTATATGATGCTTTAAGGGTTGGTTGTATTGGACAGAATCAAAATACATTATGTATATATACAACCATACCACCAAAGTATTATAATATAAATGAAAAAAATGCAAGCACATCCTAGACTAAACGAACAACATGTTTCACCTGCACAGTATCAATATAGAAAAACTAGTAACTAGAACCGTATGGAAATAGAACAGAATAATTCAAAAGAAAAATACAAGAGAGTACAAGTACTATTGACATAGGTAAAAGTAGTCACAAGGAATCAAAATGGTTATCGAGCCATGAAATTGTGAATTATGGGTTCCAAGTGCTTTAACTGACAGCAAATTAAGCCACACTAAGGTGTGGATTTGTGTATTAAAATCAATTGTGCAACCTGTGGGCCAGAGTGGCACGATGAAACTGACAATAGCTGCCAAATATAACACCCAATGATTGACGCGGGTATGTCAGATCGACGAACAGAAAAGGCTTCACTGAGCAATACATGGGGAGTGCCCTTGAGCGAGGCATTATATCCCACAATCTTAGGGCTATGCTTGATGACCTCACTGGCTCCTCGGGTTCCAAATGAGGTGGAATGGCAGGACGCATGAAAAATCTCGTCACCAGATATGATTGTAAAAACTGTTAATTGCATACTGTGAAATGAGGTTCATTTCATTGACAAACTCTGTGCATCTGTGAGTTGAGTATCATCTGTGGCACAATGGTGTTGCACTTGATCAAAATTTGTACGTCGTAACTGTGGTGCGAATGTCAGCCACTATCGATACTCGAAGAATATGGGTCCTACCAGCAGAAAATTCGATAAATGGACTACATCCCAACATCTCTTAACAGAAGAGCAAAACGTCCCTTCTATGAGTCTGGCATAGAACAAATAATAGAAAATGTCTAAATTATTGAAAATGTCGATAATTCTGCAAAAGAGTACAGTTATAAAGTAAAAATACAGTAAATACATATGCAGTATGGGGCAGTAATTAAACTTGAGATACTTTAAAATGGAATAAGGCAGGGTGGCAAACCCCTGTGCTAAAACATAAAGTATAAACATATTCTTGCATGAGTTTATTTTCCTAAAGCACATATCAATGAGATTTTTTTTGCTGGTTAGAAGTTTAAACATGAGATTCAAGTTTCCAAAAATCTGTATACGAACTAAACAGTTCAATAACTGGCGAAAACGAAATGAACGCAGCAATAATCAGATGATGGTGGGTATTGTGATGTCATAAAGCGTGCCAGGGTGACAGTCAATCCAGACCAGTATCAAGGTCTATTAGGAATGATTCATACCCTTGCCGAATGTTCACGAAAACTTGCCTGTTTAGGTATGAATTTTGCCATAGCAGTACAGTAGCAGAAAGAGGATAAATAAATTTGTAAAAATAGTTGCGCTTCTGTAATACAGAATATGTGGCCCAAAATAAAATTCGCGGAAATGATCATCATAAACTTGCTAGTAATTCCATAGTTAATAGGCACTTGAAATCCAGTTCTTTTCTGTTATGAACAGATCTCAAATGCCTATTCCTTAAGGTTAGGATTGGATTTTCTTTTTATTCTACGAGATAAATCAGCCATCCCAGACTTATCACAGGAAATCCATTGCAAATTTCATAAGGTTACAAATTCACCAAAGTGCTATTTTTTGGGGTACGAAGTCACCTACTGAAAAGATACGATAGGGTTTCATTTTTATCGTATGGGAGAGGAAAGCCAAGATTGCAAGTGTATTTCCAACGCTTTCAGTTTTACCGATTGAGCTATCATACCTGGGGAACCATAACATGGTGCCACAGTTTACGCTAGTTTACATTAGTTAAAAATTGCCAGACGAGAAATTTAATTGAAAACAAAATTTTTAACACACCAAACATATGCCATACCGGTACTTTTTTGCCGAATAAAACCCAATGCCAATCCGGATTTTTTTTTAATTTATTATTTTGATGATTTTATGTCCAAATTCAGATTAATTAGCCCGATGATATCAAACAATCCCTCGAGCCTAATATCGAACAGGATAAAATTTAAAGACAAATACCGGTAAATAATGCATATATTCAACGCACTTATAAAACCATCAGCCATGCCACCCAAAGTAGAGTGTGGCTAGGCGCAGAATGGAAGCGCCCCCTAGTGGCCGGTGATACAGTAATTATCAAATCAAAAGTGGGCGCTATACAATATATTGTAAATTGTGATCGTGTCCATAAGAAGTTCCTGCTGTGCCAACTAACATTTGGCCCGTCGGCCAAACCACTCTCATTTTGAAAGTGTGATTCAAATCTCCTTCAAAACGTTGCAAATTTTACCGAACACTGTTATAGCTTCCAGGTTAAGTACAACAGCTGCCACCGGATATGTTACTGTTATGATAGGATTTCATTTTTATCCTGTGGAAAAGAAGAGCCTAGAATGCAGCTCAACCAAATGGCGAAACGCGACCTCTCGTGCAGACACCAGTTCCGAATAAGGATGAAGATTTTATTTCAATGTTTTACTAATTTTTGGTGTGCGCGGACATGGTATTTGGAGGAAGCGTAAGCAGCGCCCGGTTAGCTCAAATGGGTAAAAGCGTGAGGGATGGTGATTGTATGCGAGAGGTCTGCTGGACGCCTCGTAGGTGGTTCACGTAAGCGCCGCTTACGGCTTCCTACACCAACCAGGTCCATGTACAGGAAAAATCAGAAATACAATAATTCAAAACCTTCATCCCGATTAGGAACTGGTATCTGCACGAGAGATCGTGGTTCGCCATATGCTTAAGCTGTATTTTCGGCTTTCTTCTCCCGCAGGATAAACATTATATCCTATCCTATAAAGAGCTTATAGAAGTCAGAGAGTAAGTATCTATTCCACTGTTCTATGATGAATATCTTCTGATCCTAACCCCGAACCAGACACGAACCAATACGACGTATTTGAACCTAATCAATAGGCATAATATCTATATTTTATTCACCAAATCAACTCTTATTTTATACACAAATACAGGCGTGGTTATTCGCCTGAAGCAAGATCATGATATATAAAAAAAATAATATAAAACAATACATGTACATTAATAGTCAAAAAACTTATTCTGTCACATATTAATCAACCATGAATCTCGCCTTAATGACTCGATCATACTTGATTACACATGACTCACCGAGAAATTGTACAATTGATAAAATAATAAAAGAAAATATTCTTAGCATATATTTCATGTATGGGCATAAGATAATACAATCCCATGTCATAGGAAAAAAGAAATTGTTTAAGTTATCATTATAAATTTTACCTTGTTTGTTTTCGAAATAATTTGTCATGCGTTTCCAACGTGATACCTAATAATCTTAGTTCTTTAAATTTAACTTAACAAAACTTATTAAAACTGGATGACGCATCTAACTACTTGACCCTTATTCTGACCTATCGACTTGAACATCCTGATTATACCGGAATTTTCTTGGAAACAATTTCGAAAAGTATAATTTAGTAGCTAAATGTCATAGAATTCCTTGGAATTGACGATTTGATTACAAAATCTTGCCCATTCTCGTGAGAAAATAAAATAATTGTACAAGTAAGAAAAACGAGAAAATGATATTTTAACATATTCATACGTGATTCACTATAAACTTGCTGAACTCAAAAACGCAAATTTTTTATAAAGAATTTCTCCCAAAAAACTATCGAAACCAAAATTAATATGTCAATGGTAAAAAGGTCTATGAAAAACGATATTCAATAAAAAGCAAGCTTGAATTATTTGAAAGAATTTTCACAACTTGAAAAAAAACATAGCAGACCATGAACTGCTTCCTTGATCGCTAAAAATCAAATTTGTCTTTGCAAAATCAAAGTTTTTTTTTCTTCAAGGGGTGGAAACCTGTGACTCTGTAAAAATAACATATAACTTTAATGAGCACTTCTTGACAGAAAAGTAAAAAAATGTCTGAGAAATACGAACACATAAAAAATCGAAATTGCACCAATATGGGCGAATCTAGCAAGTCATCCATGTTCTTTTCGCCAAAATCGACAACCTAAATTCACTCAATCGTAAGATCATTTAAACCCGAAACAAGCTGTGGACTTGTAGAATAGGACAAAAACTATAGAAAACAAACAAAAAGTATGCTAAAATACCATATTATACCAGATTTGTTATGTCAATTGAAGGTTCATCAATACGACGAACTGTCAATTAATTGAGCCAAAATTATCAATTCGTGCTATATTTTTGAGGGTTCAAACGGGACTGGCCCTGAGTGGTGCGACACTATTAAACAGTATTTACAAAAATAGAACATTTTTCAAGTGATCCATTCTGGTTCGGGCAGTAAGAAAAAAGTGTGTTTTAATTTACCGTTCATTTGATGGTTGTATTTGCATGAAATACCCTTTTAAAAACTTTACAAATTATAACCATGTTTCGTCCAACATATACATATCGCGTATGCTGTTTTAAAGTCAGGGTCAACATCCCGAAATATATCAGGGAAAACAACACAAATTTCAGGTCAGAGGACAATCTGTTTCAAAAGGGAAGAATTGGCATTTATAAATATCTAGATTCCTGTATGTACCTCATCCTTGTTCTGAAATATACAAGTGAACCCATAAAGAATAGCGAAAGAAAGGAGGAAAAATATACATATGTGTGTAATAAACAACAGCAATTACAGAGACAGTCATATTGGTTACAATGCAAGGACAACCACCACACTTATGTACATTGGACCATAACGAAGACACACAAACACGCGAGTCAAATGTGAGTCACATATGGAGCACGCAAAGGTAGCGCGACCCATCTGTGGCACAAACTTGGAAATAAAAAAAGGGGTTCAAGTCGCTTAATTTGTTGACAAATGCAATAAACGGATCACATAATTCCTCTCCTGCCCGTGACCCAAAAAAGTTGTAATGCGATTATTGGAGAAAATTTTAAGAATTTGATTTGCTGATGGTGCGTGTCACAGATGGACCGCGTTTTGGAAGCGCGATCAATGAGTGACACACACTAGCGCAAAACTTAAGGTGTTAAAAGAAAACTACGGCCGCGATATTTGTGTGACGTAATCGGGAGAATATTGAAGAAAAGTTCCGCTGAGGTCATTTCTGAACTGTTTATCTCGGCAATCTTTCAACGTTAGAAAATTGCAGTTGGTAGCCCTCAGGTCTTTGTCTGTGAAGCGTCTATATTTACATGGCCTGAAACAAAACGAAAAAGAGCAATGTCTGGACCAAGCATAGTATGGCAGACACGCTGTGGGAGTATCTGCGACACGCACGTAAGTTCACTAGCACCTAATTAAGTCCTTGAACGTAATTGTTCAAACCGGACGTTTAGTATCGAGTTTACACAGTGTGCCTGTTTATGTCAAACGAGGGCATGCGGAGGCGCGATATTTCCAGCCAATTTACGGCGCCGATGATCTAGGTCATGAAAATGCACAATTAAGGATATGGCGCCATACACGTGTAAGCGAGCAAAATCGGGAAAACATGAGGAAATTTGGATGAGAAAAAAGGATGGTGAATTGGGTTGGTTTTATTCACAATTGAAATGTTCGCCTGATTTGCTAAAAAATGATCAACCATCTCTTCCCTAGTTACTGCACAATAAATTATTTTGCATTTTACGTCGGAAATCATTTCTCGATTGAGCTTTAGCTTTATTCCCCAAGTGGGAATATCCAAGAATTAACGACTTTCTTTTCCCGCCGAATTAAAATAAAAGCCTATCCGTGAAACTATTTGCCAGTAATAAAGAAATATTCGAAGCGAAAGATGGTGCCATATCGCCGGTCCCAATGAGTCGTGCGGAGTCAGTAATTCCAGAATCCATATCTGATCCAACTAAAGAAGTTTCGTACTGAATCCACCAGTGAATCATTCAAAATAAAATATACCGCTTCTGATCATGAGAGAATCATAAACTAAAAGGTTTCTCTTTTCTCCAAATGAGGCCAAGTGTTATTAATTTTTATATTGATTATTGCGAGGAGAATAAACATACATACGACGTAACCTGATTCGGATCAGATCAGGTTCGGATTAAGTCTCCCAATTTAAAGTATTAGTAACACTTTGATGTATTTAAAAATAGGTGGAAACTTACTGTTCAGGGTTCTATCAAAATCAGGAGGTGATATTTTCTTATCGGATCGGATCAGGTTCGGATTCAACCTCCTGATTTAAGGAATTATTAACACTTTGGCGCATTTAGAAATAGGTGGAAACTTCCTGTTCAGGGTTCTATCAGGATCAGGACCGTGATATTCTCATTCCGGATCGGATCTGCTTTGGATTCAGCACGCAATTTGGTATTCAGGATCGGATCTGGATTCAAAAATTCCTGACCCCGCACACTTATAGCAGCCGCCAGTAGCACTCAATCCAAAAGATGGCGCTATGTCGCCAGTTCTAGCAGAGCGCATTCAGGCGAAGGTTGATGAAGCATGTCCCGAGCTGTCAGTAAAATTCAATACTGAAGATGGCGCTATATCGCCTGTTCTAACCAGTGGCCCTAACAGAGTGCAGTCAAGCGAAGAATGCCCGCCCTGTTGCTGTCAGTATATAAAAAAATACTTAAATCTAAATTTGGTGCTATAATTCCAGCAGCGCAGGATTCCTTTAGAGGGTGGGGATTATATATTTATGCCGTGATAATACACATGACGTCACAATATAAGTACAAAACCGGACTGGGACCCATATGAAACATTTACCGTACTTGGAGTGGCGGCAAACGGTATTAAATCTTGATCGGGCAATTACTGCTTGCCGAAAGCGCACAAAGAAGTTTTTGATATTTTTCTGTGAAAATTCACTGATTTGAGACGTAAAAATTTTAATTCAAGTAAATATTTGCATGCAATGATAATCTTATCTGCAATATTCGAAAAAATGGGGTTGACAGAGGAAAGCCTTAGTTGGAGGCATTGATCTGAAGCCTTCCTGGTTTTGCAACTGCAGTGCAGAATGGACAAAACCAACCAACAACGTAAGTATACAAGCAATCTAGAAATCTTATTCTGGTTTCATTTTAAAACTTAGACTCCGACGTCTACAAGTGGTGCTGTGAGTACATGTCGGGGCGCGCACATTTTCCTCCCTCACATTCCTAAGTTAATGAAAGCGATTAATTCTGTGCAAACGTCGCGAAAATATTATCTGAGGTTATATTTAGATATTCACCGAGTATAAGAAGGTAATTTACTATTCCGACAATCGCATTTATGACGATATACATTAATTTACATTCGCTGACTGGGGAAACCCCACGCGATGTTTTGTAGATTTAATTCCTGTCCTGGTTTTGTCCGTGCTCAGCTTTCTAGTAGGATTTGGTTATTGTTATCGGATTTTATTTGGCGCAAAAAAAAGAAAAAGATTTTGTTATTGTTCGACTTTTGCCGTTTGGGTGGACATACATGTGTAAACGATGTCTGGATATTACAATGCTGAATATCACATGGAATACAACATTTATGTTAAACAGTGCCATGAAATTAATGATATGGTGGTGTATTAAGGGTAAATTTATTTGTTACACAGTGATGGGTAATGGGGTCTCATGAAGTTTAGTACCATATATCTGATTATCATGAAAATTTCCCATGTTGCAAGCGACTCATCCTAACCCGGGAGACAACGCTGCCAGATGCTTGCAGCATTGGAGGCCCCAAGTTAGGATGAGAATATTCTGCCAGTTTTTATTTTAATGACATTCGGGAATATGGTACTAAACTTCACTAGACGCCAGGTAATATATTTATTTATATAATTTTTCTCTTGTCTAAGCAATGTCCTTTTGCTTTAATGTATCTTCATCGTACACCCAAAAATCATACATTTGACTTTATTTAGAAAATAAAATAATTCTGATTGAAGATGGGATTTCATTCGGCCTTGATTTTTTTGAATATATTGCTCTTGATGATAATTTCCCATATAATATATATATAAGGGCTTTCAAAAGAAAAAATTATAAATACAAAATCCGAATCGCAATTGGCTCAACAAAATGTTTTTTTTTAATTCTGATTGGCGCTGAGATTTAGAAAAAGGAGTTTTGTCTATTTTGGACTTCAGAAGTTTTATCCCTTTTGTACCTCCTTTATATTAGATTTTGTCCATTTATTCATCTTTGTTTTATAAATGTTCGAAAGCAATGTATGGTTTTGCCAATGTTAGGATTTTTTGCTGCGGGTTTACTACATGTTTGGGTTTGTTGACATTGGCTTTTGCCAATACTGTTTTTTGTGCATTTTAGGTTTTGTTCATGCTGAATTTTATCCTTATATGCTCATATAGGCAAGTAAAAATAAATAGTCAGGCAAATTTCTTTTGTAATTTCATTTTTTGCCAAGCATGCTTTAGCTAAAAGACAATTGAAAGGGAGTCAAATTGTTCAAAGCCACCTACTGCTTAGGGAAATATTGATCCAAGATAAAATGAGGGCAAAATATGGTCAATGGCTTATAAAACAACATTTACTGGGTCAAATTAGTGTAATTTTTTCTTGTATATGAGTTGCATTTTGTTCGGTCAATTTGCTTTCTGGCCGTTTTTTCCTCTTGGCCGTTTTCTAATGTTAGAAATTGTCGATGGTTTGGGTCTTGCGAAGTTGAGTACCATATTCTTGAATGTCATGGTACTAAACTCTAGAAAGACTCAATGGTTTTACACACTCTAGAAAGACTCGATTGTTTTACACAGGGCCAATACCACTATGGACACACTATTCAATATAGTGATTCAGTTGTGTTTTGTATGTTTTCCGCTTGCAGTACAGTTGCTGATGCATTTTGTACTAGCTCTTTTTATATGAATGGATTTAGGTTTATTTTAGACACTAATTCCATCGATTATTGCATAGAGCAGATTTAAAAAAAAAAAAAATACCATAGCTAGACAACTCAATCTAGTAGTGACCGAAAATTGACACAGCCAGTTGTAATACTTTTTTAATTGTGTAGTCGTTAAGGGAGAGGGATCGTGGGCTTATGCGATAGGATTTGATGACTTTTGTCCTGTATGAAATCCAGCTTAAACATATGGCAAATCACAAACTCTTCTGCAAATACCAGTTCTGAGTTGGAAGTTTTTGATTATTCGTTTTCTGCTCTTCGGTGCTTGGACATGGTTGGTCGAGGAAGCTGTAACCTACGTACAGCCTGCATTTTGTTCGTAGGTAGCGTTGATCATAAAGATTTGTGAAGTGTAAATCTGTGTTAGATTTGATTTGTTTGTTTATTTCGACAACAGCCTAATTTTTTTGTTTGCACTAATAATTTTGCAATTATCTTTTATGGCATCAGAACAGTAATTATTCAACTTCAATTTTTTACATTCCTATTTAATTGGAATCATCTAGGGACGAGCAGTTCAGAATACCTAATGACTCAGCGTGTAACCGTACACCAAAACACCATAACTAATTTTGTGGCAGTCTACATCCTCGCAATCCCACACACCCTCGAACTTGGGCTTTTACAATAGTTTCGACTATGTGCACTCGGCGAATGTTGATTAGCAATCGAATCCTTTAATCAAATACTTTGAATATTCGAATCCGACATCCCTAGAATCAGCAAATATTTTACCATTCTGATTTGTTAGAAATTCCTAATGTTGAATTGAAATATTTGTATTTCGACAAAATTATTTAAAACCAAGGTTGAGAGCAGCACTTTGAATTTAACAACCATTAACTTGGATAAGAGATGATATTGCCTGAGAACCAAAAATTGCAAGTGAAAGAAATATTACTTACAGACAAGACTTGACTTATGTAGTGTAGTGCAGTTGATGCCATTTGCCCTGGTGAGGGTAAAAAAAATAATTATTGCCTATAATTTTCCTAAATTGTTTTGTCAGTACTTTCATGTTTGTATATTATATTTGAAAATTCATAAATGCCGCAATATGTAAAATTCAGAATCACAAAATAGAAATGCCAAATATTTGAATATAAGGGCAAGCAAGGCGTAATCTTTTTGTTTCACCTAGTGTGATTGAATCGCATACCTTAAATAAACTCTGTACCTTTATTGTGTTATATATAAATATTTAGGTTTTATTAAAAAGTCACCCCTTGGAAGATAAGATTATTGAAACTACTAGCTACCCATTTTATTATAATATTAGGTACTAAGTGCAAGATTTAAGATCTATAAATCTAAACAGATAATATCAGGTAGACAATAACACAGGTCGCCAGGATACCTTAGAACATTTTAATAAAAAGTTTTCAGTTATCAGGAAAAAAATTTAATGAGAGTAGAAATATTCAAGATATTTCACCTGATGAAGTTGTTTTTTGATCAACCCGAAAAAAATAATGAAAAAGTTGCAGACATCTGAAGAAAAAACAAGCTTCTGTTATCCTTTATCAAGAGTTATGAAGGTTGCAACTAACAAAAATTATCAATTGACTTGAAAATTTAGAAGTTTCAATTCACGCTCAATTTTTGGTAATGCATTTGGATATGAGTTAATTCAAATATTTGAAATTAATAATTTGACCTCTTCAAATAACAAGTCAGCGACAAATATTTTTGTCCAAACAAACACATATTTAATTCCATACTTTTGGCAAACATGGTATTATATTCATGAAAAACTTCCTCATTTCCAACGACTTTTTTAATTATAAAGAATGAGTGACTGTTTCTATTATGTTCCACTCGGTATTTTCAGAACTGAAGGTTTGGCTCATTGTTGAGCTGGTATCAAGTTTCAGCTCAGCAAACAAGCTTTTGTTGTCTTTTGTAATACGTTGGGTGATGTTTTCGCAATTTCAAAATAATATAAATGTTTCAAACTTCCGTTGTTATTATGGTAAATTCATTTGTTCTGCCGTTGCTATAGAGTTCGGAGCAACATACATTATATTTCTTCAGGTGTCTGATACTCCGATGTTATTTTCTTTGGATTCATCATAAGACTGCAAAACCAACAGTACAGCTTTTTCGTAGCAGTGTTGATGATCTTTTGAAGCTTATCGACCTAATTTTTTTTAAAACGTTATCATGTATATTATTATAGATTTTTCTGATGACTGTCATTTTATTCGGGCATCTAAGTAACTGACATAGTGTTGTTATGAAGAGGTATATCGTCTATAATTAAAGTAATTAATCAAAAAGTCAAAATCAAAATGTTCTGCGATTAAGTATCTTTGGGCAATCCTTAGAGAGTTTTTCCTACCACTCAAAGAAAAAATGTATGGTTTGCTGCAGCGGTGCACCCACTGGAGGGGTTACGAATTCCTCATTCCCTTTTATGTGCCTTTGACAAAACTTGGTTTTCGATTTCATTGTTTTGGAAAAAATGCAATGCTTGAAAAGAATTTCATAGATTTATTGATCATCAAATTTTACTGCGTTCTGAAAATAGAGATTTAAAAAAAATTATTGACAATGAGTGTTCTCAGACACAAATACAAATCTGCGAATACGAATAAAATCTATCTAAACTGGTGAGGCTTTTTACAGGAGGCATATTTAGTATGGCGTTTTGTATTTGAAGGCGTTTCTCAGTTTTATACAGGATGGTTCTTGAAAATAACATACAAGCGAGACTCAAAGATTTTATAGAGAGTTTATGAACCTATTGTTTTTGGCCAAGTTGAGGAGTTTGACATTATGTCGGCCATTATGATGAATGATAATAATGAATTGAATGTTCATTGTAGAGTTTATTTTGTACAATATTCGAAATTTATCATTATTAGTAATACCGTATTTCGCAGACTATAAGTCGCTACTTTTTTCCAAAACTTTCCCTTCTGAAAATTTATATTTTGCTTCGACCAATGTAGTGCTTTTTTCCCGATCCACGGCGAATTGTGAGGAATTTTTTTATATATATGACCCGTGAGACAAGTTTGCGGTTTTAGGGGAACCAATGTCATTTTGTACTGAATATATGTTTCGCAGATTTTACATGTTCATATTCTATTTGCACAATAAATTCGTGCTAAATACATCACAAAATCACCCTGGTATTGTCCATCAATCATGTACCCATGTTTGATGATATTTTAAATAGTAGGCAATGTATCAAATGCATGATATATATTTCGATAAGTAATAATTACAACATGAAATAGCGAAATTAAATCAGAACCGTTCAAAGTCTTCTTCTTCGGTGTGTGTGGAAAATTGCATCATACGAAGGCGATTGGTATGGTACACACGATCACAATCGAGAAAAAGGATTTTTTTTGGTCAACCATGGCAACGAAATTGTAGACCATGTGTTTGGGTTAATAAATTACGGTACCGTCAGCATACGATACGGCGCGGCGTGCATTTTCGTTTTTGAGGAGTCGTTCACTGACTCGGACTAACTTTCGTGCTGATAAATTTAGTTATCTTTGTGACCATTACTTTGTTGCGTCCTATCTGTGTACAAAATTTCGGAAAAATGACCTTTTGTGACCATCAATAAGGAGGTGCCTATAGTTCGCAAAATATAGCTTTTAAAAGCCTTTACTTCACTAGATCAGAGGAGGCATGTTTGATTCAGAGACAAAGAATTATGCGAATTGCATTAAATATATGTACCGGTATCGAAATATATTTTTAAAAATATCTTAATCAATTTAGTATTCTATCAAAAGTTACATTCATTTTTTGGCAATATATGTAAATTTAAAATATAGAAATTGATTACCCACTTCGATGTATATTCACTAACATAAATTTATTTTGAGGTTTTGTGAAATTTTTGTCCAAAAAGCACACATTTAATTTCATGAATTTGGTAAATACACCATGATACGTTTGGTCAAGTATGGGTCATTGATGAACCACCATTACATCGCGATAGAGACCTATTGGTGAAATTATGGGGGGCAGCTGATTTAGTCCTGTCCATGAATTAAATTTACACTTAAATACTCTTATGTTTTCTGTTTTTTATCGGGGTCACCTTTATCTCCTATTCATGAGAACTTCCTCATTTCTAACGACTCTTTCTATTATGTTTCGCTCAGTATTTTTAGAACTGAAGTTTGACTCATTGTTGAGCTGGTATCAAGTTTCAACTCGGCAAACAAGCTTCTGTTTTCTTTTGTAATACGTTTGGTAACGCTTTCTACAATTTCCAAAGAATACAAATGTCTCAAACTTCTTCTGTTATTATGCTAAATCCATTTTTTTGCAAAATCCTATTTCCTCAGGTGTCTGACACTTAGATCTTTAGGTACCACTTTTCATAGCAGTGTTGAAGGTTATTGATTTAAATTTTAAAAAGTGTTATCATGGATTATTATACTGTTGTTGAATTTCCTGATGGCAGCCACTTTCTTTATTTGCCCGAGTGAGTAGGAAAACTTGAATGTAGTGTGATGGGAGTGTTTTTTACAGTTTTTTAACGAATGGGAATGTTCTCCTTCATGACCAATTCCCACAGACTGGCAAAATACCAGCTTCTCTCGTACTCAGACACTCAGAGGAAATGGGCTACATCAGAAGCAATGTAGCTAATGGGCTGCATTTCAAGACATACTTCTTACTAATGATTGAGATGGCTTTTTTGTTTGTCTGGTAACATCCAAACTGACAAAAAGTTTCAAATCTATCAATTTGGCCAGGCTCAGAGCGAACCTCAATAGAAAAATTAAATAGCTGTGTTGATGGTTTTGAAGACTCGTGGTCCCTCAAAGATATTGACATAAACTATTTCCGACAACCTAAGAAAAACAAGATTTTGCGAGCCTGCTCAGCATGACATCCGCCAGTGAGAAATATTTTAATTAAATATGTTTTGTTAAATACGAGTCACTGATGGATCGTGCCACTTAGGCACGGTCCATCTTCGGCTCATGCTTAGCAAAATAAATTTCTGATTGGGAAAGAATTACAGTTGTTAATGTATGATCATTATTTGCCTTTCATTGGGCTTTCAGTTCAATGAGGATTTGCTAATGATCAATATTTGCTATCTGAACTTTTGAAATTGTCTGATGTCTGTCTTATTATTAGCGAAAAACAAAATTAAAAAAAGCTATGTTATGTGCTGTGTTAAAGGATCTTTGGGCCAATTCCCCAAACATTATAGAAAAAGATCTGTGATAATCTTAAACATTAGTTGTTATAAGAGGATGGGGTGTATATTACTGAAGCAAAATGAAATCCTTTATTTATTCCTTCCCAATCAGAAAATCAGTATGGGCCATTGATGGATCCCGCATAGTAGTCTATCAGTTGAAATAGAATAAAACTTCTGATAATCGATATTATCAGAATAAATTTGATTGGAAACTAACAGTGAAATTTGTCAAGGAAATTTGAAATCACTACAAATTTGACAAAAATTTATTTGGTTTATTTTTGGTTTTAGGAGTTCGTTTCATGGATTGTATTATTGATATTTTCTTTTTAAAAAGGCTGTTGTTATTTGTATTCATCATAATAATATTTGAAGTGATGAAGAATGTTTAAAAATATTCAGTTCGAGTGATGGTATACATTTTTGTCTCACAATATGAATGATATAAGCTCCATAATAGCAGAAAATTATGATAAAATGTTTGATGGAATAACGTTTATATAGCCCAACTGAGTTTGATTACCGGTATGTAGATATATAATATTATATCTAGTATATCACGGCAAAAAGACATTTATGCCTGGCTGAAGCTAAGATAAGCTTTGTGTGGGAATTAAATTAAAAATAAAATTAAGTTGAGCGTGAAGCTAACAAAAAGTAAGGTTGATACTAACATGAAAGCTTTTACGCCTCATTGAAGTTGAAATAAAATTTGAGGACTAGCTATAGAAAATTAACTGGTGCGTGAAAGCATAATAAAAATAAAGTGAAATTGTGAGTGAAGCTTACTGGAAATAATATTAAGTCGTGTATGAAGGCCGACAAAAAAATTAGTTGAATGTAAAAGCTAACAAAAAATAGAATTTGGTTGAATGTAAAAGCTGACAAAAAATAAAATTAAGTTGAATGTAAAAGCTAACAAAAAATAAAATTCGGTTGAATGTAAAAGGTAACGAAAAATAAAATTTTATTTCATTCAAATACTGGGCTAATATTCAAAATCTAAGCTGTGAGATAAGAAGGCAATTGTAGGCTTGGCCATGAATGACTGCCTTCTACGCAACAACGTAAAATTCTCTTTTTTTATTTTGGAAAACTCTGTTTAATTATACTTATACCTGGAATCTTAAACTTTCCCAGCACTACTGTAATATAAATTTATAATTATTGCTAATATATCTGTGATTTTCATACATTTTCAAACTAAGTATTATTTTTGAAATAAAAATTAAATCGGTGATTGAAAATTTCTCCCTCAAATGACTGGAATATACAGAAAAATGATAAATAGGAGCTAGGTTTTCTTCGCATTATATTTCATTCGCATAGGATTTTGTGCATGTTGGGATTCAGCTATGTTGTATTTTGGTCTTGTTTGTGTTTTTATTCATATAGGTGCTTTGTTCTGTAAAGTCCAGTTTATCAAAAATTCATTTTTAGATTGTCCTCAACCAACAGAATGTCGACTCTTATTTAATATATTTTTGACCAAATGGAGTTGTTAAACTACATTTTTTTTAATGCAATAGAAATCATAAAGTAGCAGAAGGTTTGTTTCTCAGAAACCAAAAGAAAAACCTGTTACCGGAGATTTTTGATTGCCCAAGGATTAAACATTGAAGATCTCGGGTTCGAGTCTCGGCGAGTTAAAATCCATGTCCACAAATTAACCCAGGGTGTAATAACTTGGTAGGCTAAGCCGAAACAGAAAGGCCATGTCTTTCGAACATCTCTAACGCTGTTCAACTATTAGTGGCCACAGATACAGGGCCTTGATCAGGGTGATCCATTCCAAAAAGTGGCTATAAAAAAAGGATCGAATGGCAGAATCTCAGCGACTACATCATCTACGGTATTCATTATTCACCACATGCGCATTCGAACTTGCTTTAGGATGGTCAGTCATGTAGGGTCCTCAGGATTATTCTTGAATTGATTCATTTTGCTCTCAAACTAATGTATATTCTAAATTTTCCTTTTTAAAATTTGACATAAAGCTTTGTTGCAAAATATGGCTGAATATCAGCAATTTTGCTTTTCTGAATTGTTTAACATTATTCTATTTATCTTATATATATTTTAAATACTGTTTAAACTGACAACCTTATTAATCTATTATTATTTATTTAAGTAGTTATTAGTTTATATACCTATTTCTTTCAGAATAATTTACCTAGCAAATATCAATGTTAATAGGGGAATGTAAAATGAAGTATTCGGTGATGGATCTGTGAACTGGGGAATACTAGTGAAGACTTATGTTTGGGGACGTCGCGGCAACAGTTTTTCATATTAACTGTCGCGCAAACCAGTAAAGAAATTTGGAACCCCCTATCAGTGGATAAAAGAACCTTGGATATTCTAATGCTATTACAGATACATTAGTAAATTGTATAATTGAATTTAGGGATGTGAGAAGTGATTCATTGAAATTTGAATAAAAACAAAAGAACACAGACATATCGTAGTGACGAATTGGCTACTATCAATGATTTATTGTTAGTTTAAAAACCCTCTAAATGATTTAGCTGCCTTCAACAATCGAACAGAACAGTGAGATACTCATTTGCAAGTCTATCATTAACTTGGGGATTAAGTTTATTCAAACACTTCACTGGATTATTGTGGGAGATTGATTATCACATGAGGGATTTATTAGCATCTATATGAACATAGTTCAAACAGTGATTGCGAGAAAGGTATTATAGTTGAACTATCAAAAAGTTTGCTTTCAATGTTAAACTTTGGATATAAAGTTGCCGATATAATGGCATTTCGCTGTGGGTACTGATATTGCCCTGTAATACCAGCAGTAAAATCATACCACTTGCTAAAGTGAAAAAAATTGGACATATTTATATGGGCATAAATCATTGAAACTTATGCAGAAAAGCTTGGAAAATAAATTGGATTTGTTTGAGCGACGTTGAGTTATTTTTACAAAAAGTTTTATATCACACCAGGAAACTCCTGATGAGCATCGTTCGTTACAAACAAAATGTCCTTAGAAAAAGCAATAGCCAAAGTCAATAAGAACACACAAAATTGCACTAATTTCTACGATCATGCTGAACCTCATGAAGTTTTTAAGAAGAAACTGGATGTTGATGTCACTCCTCGGTTAGAAGTGGTGGATTTTTTTATAGAGGAGGTAGGATTTCTAGTAAACATGGAGTTATGCGTTATAATAATTATCAACATCAATACACCCATGAGTCATCTAAGCATCTAAAGTTTTTTGAAAAAGAAAGAGAAAAAGGGATCAGATCTGAGATTGGACTCGTCGATTTATTCAAAAATTTCAAACAAGGTCATGTGTGTTTTGTTGGTCCTGCAGGAAGTGGAAAAAACAACACTCATGAAGGCAACAGCAAGAAAGTTTTTGCAAGGAAAATATCTTCAAGGAATCATTAAGATGGTCCAATACATAAGATGCGGAAGATTTAAGGCACATGAGAAAGTCACTGCAGCTGAATTGATTTTTGACAATACAGGTCTCACAAGAGAAGAAATAGAACAAGTGATAGAGTTTGCAAAAACTAATGCCAAAGAAGTTATATTCATGCTTGACTCATTGGACACTCTTCAGTATACAGTTGATGGAGTTTATGAAATTATCAGTCTGTATGAGCCAGCTTATCCTGAAGTAATAATATGGAATCTTCTCTCTGGATACTTGATTCCTGGATGTCGCGTCATAACATCCAGTCATGAGCATTCCATCAGAAATTACTGGGGAGAAATTCGACCAGATAATGTTATTGCACTTGCTGGATTGACCATGGAATCAATAAAAGAAATCATTGTGGGATATGAGGGAAGCACAGAAGCAGAGAAAACAATGGAATATCTCAAAATCAAAGCCCCAATACTCATGTTATTGTGCACTACGCCTGTAATGCTTATTTATACTTTGATCGGTTTGAAAATCGAATCTGACTTTAAACCAACCACTATGACTGGTCTTATGATCCTTGTTATCCAGAGCATAGTACGATCCCGTCACACTCATCAAGATAATAATTTAGAAATTTTAGCTAAACTGAAGGAACTTTCATACATTGGTACAGTACAAAGGAGAGTTCTCTTCACAGATGAAGATTTTGATAATGTGAATCTCAAACCTGAAGAAGCGACTGATTTAGCAATCCTGGCCCCTGGGGGAACATATAAGAAACTTCTTCAAGGGATCCACCTCCTTTACTTCCAACATCAAAGTATTCAAGAGATGCTTGCATCTTTCCACATTCTCCAGATGGATTTAATATCTTTCGAGGAGTTTGTCGAAGATCACCTTAACACAGGACATTACTTTCTCATTCGAAGAATCGTCTGTGGACTGCTACTGAACCATGATGTCTTTGAATTAGCAGAGACCCTGCTGGGAGGTATTGTGATAATAGTTATTTTACTGGCACTATAGGTTTTGAGAAGAAATATTACATATAGAATTCAAGCAATAAAATGTTACTAGCCAAGTTCACGCTGCATATTTAAAATACTCTCGATTCTACTGCCACAGTCTTGTTTTTGTAATCTGCATTACCTGCATATTGCATTAACTGTATATTGTTTTTCAAGATGGTGTGTCTAGGATTAAAAGTAGGAAATTTTGAATGATTAAATTTCTGAAACAGTATCAAATTTGAGATATAAAATGTTAATTTCAAAAATTTATGCCTTATAAAATACTATTTTAGTGTTCTTTTCACATTGAAACAATAAGTGAGAATTACTTTAAAATTACTTATACCCAAACTTTAAAGTTTTACTTAATGTATTTTTTTTTATAACTTATTGTTTTTTTAGCACCATATATGATAATGCAGCAGCAGATTTGGTAAAAAAGGCTCAATAGGATTATGGTATCATGAGCTACGAGAGAATAAATTTTTTGCTAAACAGTTTTTGTGAATGTCGCCATTGCCTTGATCTTTAGTGCAGATACTAGTTTCAAGTGAGGAATGAGGTTGGGTCTTTATATGATGAATCAAGGATGGATCGTTTCAAATAGGCGCGGCACATCTGTGCTTTATGCTTGATAAAATAGAATATCTAATCGGGTTTTGACATGGTGCTAAATTTAACAGGCCTCTGATTAGAAATATTAAATCTAGCAGCATGTCTGAACAAAGACTATTTATTGGCCTTACATTGCTTATAAGAATAAATTTAGCTTTTCATTAGAGAATTAAATGTTTGATAGTAAATGATTTCGGATTTCATTTATGCTAATCTTATTAATTGATTAAGAAGATTGCAATTTGTGGTTTTGGCAGAATTTTGTAGCAACTATTGAGTATAGTTGGTCAAAAAGTGATTTGAAAGACTTTCGTCATTGCGGTATTGTGAATATTTATGACTAATTCCTTGCTTTCGAGAAAATACTACCATAAAGAAAGAAATAATTATAGCCACAATAATATGTATTCTCTGTAGAAACAGGCTTCAGAATAGTCCTAATGTATTTCCTGCATGGCGTAAGAGGTGACGAAAAGGAAACAAAAAAGTGGAAGATTGTTTTACCATTGCTCAGGGCAGATGCCACTCACTTCACTTTCCCATATCTGTTAAGTTCTGCTTGGAATGTTTTCCACTTAGAGTGCAGTTACTGGTACTACATCTTATAGCTCTTTGCTTTGTGGTCATTAGTTGGTTCCTTTTTGGCACTGTTCCCGCCTTGTTTAGATTATTGTGTTTGGATCAATGAGGTGATATGTGCTATAAGTTTAAATGATAGTAATATAATAAAAATTAACATTTTCTGCAGAAATTGAAATCGAATTTGCCATCGCATCAAAACACTGCAGTTTAAATGTATCACTGATGAAAATTTCCCAATACCAAAACCTGATAATGATACATCGATAAATATAAAATAGTCTGCAAGTGGAGCAAATACCAAAACGAAGTTGCTAACCTACGGGTCGCAACCCAAATTTGAGTTGTCTAATGAATTTTTCTGGTTTGCCTGGTTTTAACGCAACAAAACCAATGTCGGAAACTTTTTTTTTCTCTTTTCCCACTGCGGCTACCACTAATTTACATCATATGACCTAATAAGTCATCATTTTGCTGATGAAAGTGGTATGTCCTTTTCTAAATAAGCATTGAAAAAGAAGTTTATTTGTATTAAAAAGTCATTGTTTTCCCCTACAATCACCCTTTGGACGCCATAAAAGTGGTAAAATTATTTTTCCTAGTTAAAAAAGTTACAGTTGATCCATTACACTGACTTTTATACCTCATTTCTACTTTTGCAATGTCATAAAAAAAACAACCTGCCAACTTTTTATGAGATTTCTTTATATACACCTAATTTTTATGCCATTCGTAAAATGGTACATTAACATGCTTTTGGAAAATAGCATGACATGCCGGACGTTGGTAACGCTGACATTTTGGTGGCGACACAAAAAATACCTAATAAAAATACCTAATCTAGCCTTAATTATCATTACCACTTTTCAATGTCAAGCAACATTGCTCACCACTGCTGCTATCCATCATGTGTGAACGTCGGGAAACGCTTAAAATGTAATATGCTCGGAAAATTGATTAGACAACAAAATTGGATGTTTGATATCCTTAATGAAAATTTGGGATAAGGTTAACTCTGCAAGATATGATATTACACTGACCATGAGCCGCAGATGAACCATGCATTATGATGATTGACAGAACATTGTTTTTATCCAATTTTATTGAATCTGACCCGCTATAAAGGCACTGCAAAGTGACAATAAAAACTTATGGTGAAATATACAACTTGATCAATGACAATAAGAAAAGTATTGTCCATGTTTTTTGACTTACTGGAATGTGCCGCAGAGGCATTGTCTATTGGTCGTTCATGCTCGCGAAAAATAGAGTAACGAAAATATGAGTGCAGAATAGTTCTTCGTTTTGAATTCTATTTTAAGAATGTTGATATTTATTTGAAGAATATCCCATTATAATTTAGATAAAAATATTTTTTGTTTCATTGGTAGTCGAACATTTAAAAGAACAAAAAAAACTCAAAATTATTGTGTATGCCCATCAAAAGTTATATTTTTCAAGTATGTTCCGCTGATGGACTGCGTCTTGGCAGAGTGTAATAATTTTATTAGAATTCATATCTTCTGATTTATTATGTGTATTTCTGCTCAACATTACATTTTAAAAATGTTTATATTACATACTGAGTGCTGACATGCAATATATTCTCTCTCAGATATCCTTGATCTGGAGAAAAAGCGAGCTGCTTTGAGGAAAAGTTTACAAAAACAGCTAAAGCATTACCAATCCGCGCAAGATCGACTGGAGCTGTTCACTGCACTGAATGAGGCAAAAGATGGAATGATTGACATTGTTAAATCAATGAGTTTGATTAGCATGGGCAATCATTCCCTCTCCATCAGCGATGCTCATGTCATTGGATCAGTAGCTTTCTATTGCACATCATTGGCAATGCACTTCTTTCATTGCAATCTCAACCCATCATTTCTTCAAACCCTGGCATCTGCATTGAAAGGATCCAAAGTCCAGGTTGGTACATTTTGCGATAAAAATAGAACGGTGTGATAAACCGACTAAAATAATGTATGAATATCCATTCTGCCTTTTCTGATATTCTGGCACTCAGTACTAATTAATACAATGAGTGGGGAAATTCGCACTAATTGGAATATTCATATATATATTTTAAAGTTTTTATTTAGAATATAAATATTGTACTATTAAAAAAGTAATCTAACCTTTTAGAAACAATTGGGTTATTTCCTTTAAAATATCCATTTTCAACTGTTTTTAAGTTTCCTTATTTTTTCACTCATTTGAGACATATGTGCATCAACACTGATTTTATATGAGTTCAGCTTCAAAATTCAAATATTTTATTAAAACCAGTGTTAGAACAAACATAAACTGATGAAATGTATGTTCTATATAATTTCTATGTTGGAATCTGAATAGTGAATGAGTTGGGTTCATTTTAATTATTGCAAAATTTCTTATCATAGTCAGGGTATGTATCTCTTATGCAGTATTGCGCGGTGATTAGAAATAGTTGGTTCTGAGGCGAACGGCTTGACTGGCTGCTAACTCTTATTTTTTTCCACTTGACACTATAAATTATAGGAAGAAAATCTCATGTGAAATTTTGTTCTCGAACATCCAAACTACTACTATGGGATTCTCTGTCTCAGAACTATTTTTCGGATGAAATTGATTCAAACTGTATCAAATCCTGTGTTTTTGAAATCTCAAACATATATGAAATTTGTGATAGTAGCTTTCAGCACTTCAATAATTTTTGTGTTCTGTTCTGTATGATGCCTGTGGAACCTAACTTTGAGAAATATGATTGGTTGTTGTCCATGTTCAGCAGTTTTGTCGTCTACCCCCTCCAATACTAAAAACATTTGAAATAGCATATTTTGGACCTAATTTCGTAAGAAAAAGATTAAATTTTTTGCATATGGCACATGCATTTCTATTAGAGAAAAATGTTTTAACAAATTTGGAAACTATTAATTTTGAATCGTGACAAAATATTATTGAAGTTATTGAATGAGTCTATTATAATAAACTTTCCGATGCTTTATTGACATACATCTCTCTCATTTATTCTCGAAAATGGTATTACTCGACTACATCAGTCCATATATGGTCTCCCCTTCGCACATCAGTACTGTTAAGTGTTTGACTACAATGCTTAAGTGAAACATATTTCCGATATAAAGTAGTGGCCATTCCTTCTGTTGAATGTGTTCACTCATACACATCTGCGTCACGCAGTTGTTGGATCAAACGAATACAGATTTTTCAAGCTCGATACAAGGCGAAAGAGAAAATATTAAGATTACAATACACACTTGAATAAGTGGAATGTTTTCTGTTTTATTCGATCTTAAAAAGTGAAGCAAGTATATATATTGGGGCTTTCATCCTACTTTTTTTCATTGAAATTCACTCTGGGCAAGGCCGGAAGCAGTGCCCAAAAGGAACCAACTAACGGCCACTTAATAGCAAAGAGCTACTAAAAGATTTAGTACCAGCAACTGCACTCTAAACTAAAAAAAACATCTTGAACGGAACTGAACTGCTATGATAAAGTGCAGTATGTGATGTCTTTCCTTGACGATGGTAAACCATCTACCATTTCTTATACTACTATGCTCAGGTCTCACAAAAGAGTGGATCCAGACCCTCTGAACCCTCCCCTATATATGGCCTTGCTTGGTTTTTAAAGTTATATTGTCACTAATCCGATTCTCCCAGTTAGTTCAATCAGTAAAAATCTTGTGCAGGTTAATTATATCTGAGAGGATTGCTGGACATTAGTGCATGATGGTCCACATACCCGGTGGCTGGTTACTATCCAAAGAAAGAAATAGAGAAAAATAGATAAATGCGCTGGCTAGTATTTCATCCACTAGAGATTTACACGAACGATTAACCCAGCTAATAAAATTCTACAACAGTGAAATCGTTATATTTCGGCATTTAATATTTTAAATAAAAAGGATTTATTTTATCACCAATGATATATTGTTTGAAAAATCCTTCATCTCAACTTAGCTAATAGAGCATATTTTGTTTCGGAATTTAAAAAAAGACTCAAAATCACCGAGCAAAGAAAATTCCACAATTGTAGAAACAAAAAATACATTTGATATTTACTGTTTGAATTTCCAAACAAAAAGTAGTAAATAATTTATTACGTTCCCAATAAAACACTCTTATTAAATTGACAGAGCAAGGAAAATTCGAAATTCCACAATTATGAAATTGAACGATATATTTCACCTTTTACTAGTCAAATTTTCGCATAAAAAGGAATGATTTTATTACCAATGAAATATTTATTTGAGATATATCTAAGTTCTAAACAATTTGAACATGGCAAATGCAGTGCAATTTGCTTTAAAACTTTGAAAATCACACAAAATAACGCCAAAATTCACCAATTGCCCAAAGATTGTTTCACTAATGCTGATTTACCTAGAAAATGCACAGCAGAATTAACACATTAGAATTGAATAACAAATGACCACAACATCATTGCGAATGGATAAAAAGAAATTATTTTTTATTTCCAGCAATTATTTTCAAATAGACATATGATCTTAATTATTTATCTAAAGAGTCGAAGTCAAAAGAACGTTTTTGTTTTATTCTTCACATTTTGAGATAGATTTACTTATTTAAATTGTTAGTAGAACAACTGCTTACCTGTGGTCCATTTATCTATCCACTGACGGTTGACCATTGACTAATACTGGGGATTTCAGTGAAACTCATCATCTATCAATCCTCTCTTTTCAATACAGATCAGGAAATTATTGCTGAGTTTCAACACAAACATGGGAGTTAACGGTTTATCATCAGTCGGTGAAATACTTTCCAATCAATCCTGTGTTGAAGAGTTGGATCTCGGCGACTGCAATCTGTCATCAGATCAACTACAAGCTTTCAAATCATCATTGGGAAACACAGAGGTAAAGCAAAGAATGATGAATATGGAAATTTTTTTTCCGAAATTAATGCTGGACTTTTATCTATAAGTATCTGTTTAACCTTAAAACTGTCGAATAAATTATTTTTGCTCTAAAACAGCGATTCCCCCTTTTTTTCTAAGTGACCTAAATTTCAATTTAATTAAATAACTAACTGTTAAAATTCCATGGCTGTAGCGGATTCAAAAATTTTCTAAGGAGGGGATGATTTTGATTGTCTATCTTACGACACTATAATGTGCACCTCAGGCAAAAATTGGGCTAATGCGCACCATCTGGACAGAATCGATGCTACGGTCCATGTTTATACGGCCACAGTTCAGATATCAAATTATAACTCGCGACCAAAGTGTTAAATTAACCTTCGAATTAATCGCCACGAATACGATATATGGCCAACTCTTGCATGATAAAAATGTTTAGACATAGTTTTCCCTGATTGGACCTTCAGTTCATAAAATGTGTAGGTGTGGGACAGCGTTCGCTAAAACCTTGTCAATTGATCTTAAGCATGTGCCAATGTTTATCGATGCTATTTTGACTAATTCGTCACTAATTTAATTTAATTCATGGCAGTGTATCAACAAAATTATATTTTTTATTTTTCTGCTACTGTTGAAAAAATATTACAAAATTTAAACTACCTAATCTTAATTTTTAAAGATTATTAAATAAAAATAACAGTCTACTTCACCTACAAAGGCATATAAAAAATATATATAATTGACATAAAATTATGTGTTACAAGTTAATAAACTCTAAATTGTATAATCAGTGGTTTAAACATGTTGGCATCGCAGGTTGAAGATCTCGGGTTTGAGCCCCGGCAAGTCCGGCTCGCTTATCCATGCCCACCACTCAACCCAGGGTGTAATAACTTGGGTAGGCTAAGCCGAACAGGAAAAGATGATATCTATCCAGTAATTGTAATCTGTCCGTCTACAAGTGGCCGCTGTTACAGGGCCTTGGACAGGGTGATCCACTCTAAGAAGTGGCTATAAAAAAAAAAATCGAAATTGGTTTATAATTCAGCTGACTTCACTTTTTGAATTGCCATTTCAAAGTTACGATTGTTTCGCTAATGCTGATTTACCTAGAAAATGTACAGCAGAATTAACACATTAGAATTGAATAACAACTGACCACAACATCATTGCGAATGGATAAAAAGAAATTCTTTTTTATTTCCAGCAATTATTTTCAAATAGACATATGATCTTAATTATTTATCTAAATAGTCAAAGTCAAAAGAACGTTTTTGTTTTATTCTTCACATTTTGAGATAGATTTACTTATTTAAATTGTTAGTAGAACAACTGCTTACCTGTGGTCCATTTATCTATCCACTGACGGTTGACCATTGACTAATACTGGGGATTTCAGTGAAACTCATCATCTATCAATCCTCTCTTTTCAATACAGATCAGGAAATTATTGCTGAGTTTCAACACAAACATGGGAGTTAACGGTTTATCATCAGTCGGTGAAATACTTTCCAATCAATCCTGTGTTGAAGAGTTGGATCTCGGCGACTGCAATCTGTCATCAGATCAACTACAAGCTTTCAAATCATCATTGGGAAACACAGAGGTAAAGCAAAGAATGATGAATATGGAAATTTTTTTTCCGAAATTAATGCTGGACTTTTATCTATAAGTATCTGTTTAACCTTAAAACTGTCGAATAAATTATTTTTGCTCTAAAACAGCGATTCCCCCTTTTTTTCTAAGTGACCTAAATTTCAATTTAATTAAATAACTAACTGTTAAAATTCCATGGTGTAGCGGATTCAAAAATTTTCTAAGGAGGGGATGATTTTGATTGTCAATCTTACGACACTATAATGTGCACCACAGGAGAAAATTGGGCTAATGTGCACCACCTGGACAGAATCGATGCTACGGTCCATGTTTATATGGCCACAGTTCAGATATCAAATTATAACTCGCGACCAAAGTGTTAAATTAACCTTCGAATTAATCGCCACGAATACGATATATGGCCAACTCTTGCATGATAAAAATGTTTAGACATAGTTTTCCCTGATTGGACCTTCAGTTCATAGAATGTGTAGGTGTGGGACAGCGTTCGCTAAAACCTTGTCAATTGATCTTAAGCATGTGCCAATGTTTATCGATGCTATTTTGACTAATTCGTCACTAATTTAATTTAATTCATGGCAGTGTATCAACAAAATTATATTTTTATTTTTCTGCTACTGTTGAAAAAATATTACAAAATTTAAACTACCTAATCTTAATTTTAAAGATTATTAAATAAAAATAACAGTCTACTTCACCTACAAAGGCATATAAAAATATATATAATTGACATAAAATTATGTGTTACAAGTTAATAAACTCTAAATTGTATAATCAGTGGTTAAACATGTTGGCATCGCAGGTTGAAGATCTCGGGTTTGAGCCCCGGCAAGTCCGGCTCGCTTATCCATGCCCACCACTCAACCCAGGGTGTAATAACTTGGGTAGGCTAAGCCGAACAGGAAAAGATGATATCTATCCAGTAATTGTAACCCTGTCCGTCTACAAGTGGCCGCTGTTACAGGGCCTTGGACAGGGTGATCCACTCTAAGAAGTGGCTATAAAAAAAAAATCGAAATTGGTTTATAATTCAGCTGACTTCACTTTTTGAATTGCCATTTCAAAGTTAAGATTGTTTCGCTAATGCTGATTTACCTAGAAAATGTACAGCAGAATTGACACATTAGAATTGAATAACAAATGACCACAACATCATTGCGAATGGATAAAAAGAAATTCTTTTTTATTTCCAGCAATTATTTTCAAATAGACATATGATCTTAATTATTTATCTAAATAGTCAAAGTCAAAAGAACGTTTTTGTTTTATTCTTCACATTTTGAGATAGATTTACTTATTTAAATTGTTTGCAGAACAACTGCTTACCTGTGGTGTATTTATCTGACCATTGGCTAATACTGGGGATCCCAGTGAAACCTCATCATCTATTACCCTCTCTTTTCAATACAGATCAGGACGTTATCGCTGAGTTACAACCCAAACATGGGAGTTAAAGGTTTATCATCAGTCGGTGAAATACTTTCCAATCAATCCTGTGTCGAATGCTTGGGTCTCAGAAACTGCAATCTGTCATCGGATCAACTACAAGCTTTCAAATCATCATTGGAAAACACAGAGGTAAAGCAAAGAAAGATGAACATGGAAATTTTTTTTTCGAAATTAATGCTGGAATTATATCTATAAATATCTGTTTAACGTTAAAAGTATCGAATAAATTATTTTTGCTCTAAAACAGCGATTCCCCCTTTTTTTTCTAAGTGACCTAAATTTCAATTTAATTAAATAACTATCTGTTAAAATTCCATGGTGTAGCGGATTCAAAAATTTTCTAAGGAGGGGATAATTTTGATTGTCAATCTTATGACACTATAATGTGCATCACAGGCAAAAATTGGGCTAATGTGCACCATCTGGACAGAATCGATGCTACGGTCCATGTTTATATGGCCACAGTTCAGATATCAAATTATAACTCGCAACCGAAGTGTTAAATTAACCTTCGAATTAATCGCCACGAATACGATATATGGCCAACTCTTGCATGATAAAAATGTTTAGCGTAGTTTTCCCTGATTGGACCTTCTGTTCATAGAATGTGTAGGTGCGGGGCAGCGTTAATCAGACCAAGTCAGTTGATCCCAAGCATGTGCCATAGAATGTTTATTGATGCTATTTTAACTAATCCATTCCTAATTTGATTCATGGCAATGTATCAACAAAATTATGTTTTTATTTGTCTGCTACTGTTGAATATTACAAAATTTAAATTAATCTCATTTTAAAGAATATTAAATAAAAATAACAGTCTACTTCACCTACAAAGGCATATAAAAATATATATAATTGAAATAAACTTATGTGTTACAAGTTAATAAACTCTAAATTGTATAATCGAAATTGGTTTAAAATTCAGCTGACTTCACTCGTTGAATTGGCATTTCAAAGTTAAGATTGTTTCACTAATGCTGATTTACCTAGAAAATGTACAGCAGAATTAACACATTAGAATTGGATAACAAATGACCACAACATCATTGCGAATGGATAAAAAGAAATTCTTTTTTATTTCCAGCAATTATTTTCAAATAGACATATGTTCGTAATTATTTATCTAAAAAGTCAAAGTCAAAAGAACGTTTTTGTTTTATTTTTCACATTTTGAGATAGATTTACCTATTTAAATTGTTTGCAGAACAACTGCTTACCTGTGGTCCATTTATCTATACACTGACGGTTGACCATTGACTTATACTGGGGATCCCAGTGAAAACTCATCATCTATCAACCCTCTCTTTTCAATACAGATCAGGACGTTATCGCTGAGTTGCAACAGAAACATGGGAGTTGAAGGTTTATCATCAGTTGGTGAAATACTTTCCGATCAATCCTGTGTTGAAGAGTTGAATCTCAACGACTGCAATCTGTCATCAGATCAACTACAGGCTTTCAAATCATCATTGGAAAACACAGAGGTAAAGCAAAGAAAGATGAACATGGAAATTTTTTTTTCGAAATTAATGCTGGACTTTTATCTATAAATATCTGTTCAACCTTAAAACTATCGAATAAATTATTTTTGCTCTAAAACAGCGATTCCCCCCTTTTTTTGCTAAGTGACCTAAATTTGAATTTAATTAAATAACTAACTGTTAAAATTCCATGGCTGTAGCGGATTCAAAAATTTTCTAAGGAGGGGATGATTTTGATTGTCAATCTTACGACACTTTAATGTGCACCACAGGCAAAAATTCGGCTAATGTACACCATCTGGACAGAATCGATGCTACGGTCCATGTTTATACGGCCACAGTTCAGATATCAAATTATAACTCGCAACCGAAGTGTTAAATTAACCTTCGAATTAATCGCCACGAATACGATATATGGCCAACTCTTGCATGATAAAAATGTTTAGACATAGTTTTCCCTGATTGGACCTTCTGTTCATAGAATGTGTAGGTGTGGGACAGCGTTCGCTAAAACCTTGTCAATTCATCTTAAGCATGTGCCAATGTTTGTCGATGCTATTTTGACTAATTCGTCACTAATTTAATTTGATTCATGGCAGTGTATCAACAAAATTATATTTTTATTTTTCTGCTACTGTTGAAAAAATATTACAAAATTTAAATTAATCTTAATTTTAAAGATTATTAAATAAAAATAACAGTCTACTTCACCTACAAAGGCATATAAAAATATATATAATTGACATAAACTCATGTGTTACAAGTTAATAAACTCTAAATTGTATAATCGAAATTGGTTTATAATTCAGCTGACTTCACTTTTTGAATTGGCATTTCAAAGTTAAGATTGTTTCACTAATGCTGATTTACCTAGAAAATGTACAGCAGAATTAACACATTAGAATTGAATAACAAATGACCACAACATCATTGCGAATGGATAAAAAGAAATTCTTTCTTATTTCCGGCAATTATTTTCAAATGGACATATGATCTTAATTATTTATCTAGAGAGTCAAAGTCAAAAGAACGTTTTTGTTTTATTCTTCACATTTTGAGATAGATTTACTTATTTAAATTGTTGCAAAACAACTGCTTACCCGTGGTCCATTTATCTATCCACTGACGGTTGACCATTGACTAATACTGGGGATCCCAGTGAAAACTCATTATCTATCAACCCTCTCATTTCAATACAGATCGGGAAGTTAGTGCTGAGTTACAACACAAATATGGGAGTTAAAGGTTTATTATCAGTCGGTGAAATACTTTCCAATCAATCCTGTGTTGAAGAGTTGGATCTCAGCGACTGCAATCTGTCATCGGATCAACTACAAGCTTTCAAATCATCATTGGAAAACACAGAGGTAAAGCAAAGAAAGATGAAAATGGAAATTTTTTTTCGAAATTAATGCTGGACTTTTATCTATAAGTATCTGTTTAACCTTAAAACTGTCGAATAAATTATTTTTGCTCTAAAACAGCGATTCCCCCTTTTTTTCTAAGTGACCTAAATTTCAATTTAATTAAATAACTAACTGTTAAAATTCCATGGTGTAGCGGATTCAAAAATTTTCTAAGGAGGGGATGATTTTGATTGTCAATCTTACGACACTATAATGTGCATCACAGGCAAAAATTGGGCTAATGTGCACCATCTGGACAGAATCGATGCTACGGTCCTTGTTTATATGGCCACAGTTCAGATATCAAAATATACCTCGCGACCGAAGTGTTAAATTAACCTTCGAATTAATCGCCACGAATACGATATATGGCCAACTCTTGCATGATAAAAATGTTTAGCATAGTTTTCCCTGATTGGACCTTGTGTTCATAGAATGTGTAGGTGCGGGGGCAGCGTTAATAAGACCAAGTCAGTTGATCCCCAAGCATGTGCCATAGAATGTTTATTGATGCTATTTTAACTAATCCATTCCTAATTTAATTCATGACAGTGTATCAACAAAATTATGTTTTTATTTTTCTGCTGCTGTTGAAAAAAATATTACAAAATTTAAATTAATCCTAATTTTAAAGATTATTAAATAAAAATAACAGTCTACTTCACCTACAAAGGCATATAAAAATATATATAATTGACATAAAATTATGTGTTACAAGTTAATAAACTCTAAATTGTATAATCGAAATTGGTTTATAATTCAGCTGACTTCACTTTTTGAATTGGCATTTCAAAGTTAAGATTGTTTCACTAATGCTGATTTACCTAGAAAATGTGCAGCAGAATTAACACATTAGAATTGAATAACAAATGACCACAACATCATTGGGAATTGATAAAAGGAAATTCTTTCTTATTTCCAGCAATTATTTTCAAATAGACATATGATCTTAATTATTTATCTAAATAGTCAAAGACAAAAGAACGTTTTTTGTTTTATTCTCTACATTTTGAAATAGATTTACCCATTTTTAATTGTTTGCAGAACAACTGCGTACCTGTGGTCCATTTATCTATCTACTGGCGCTTGACCATTGACTTATACTGGGGATCCCAGTGAAAACTCATCATCTATCAACCCTCTCTTTTCAATACAGATCGGGACGTTATTGCTGAGTTACAACAAAAACATGGGAGTTAAAGGTTTATCATCAGTCGGTGAAATACTTTCCAATCAATCATGTGTTGAAGAGTTGGATCTCGGCTACTGCAATCTGTCATCAGATCAACTACAAGCTTTCAAATCATCATTGGAAAACACAGAGGTAAAGCAAAGAAAGATGAAAATGGAAATTTTTTTTTTGAAATTAATGCTGGACTTTTATCTATAAGTATCTGTTTAACCTTAAAACTGTCGAATAAATTATTTTTGCTCTAAAACAGCGATTCCCCCTTTTTTTCTAAGTGACCTAAATTTCAATTTAATTAAATAACTAACTGTTAAAATTTCATGGTGTAGCGGATTCAAAAATTTTCTAAGGAGGGGATGATTTTGATTGTCAATCTTACGACACTACAATGTGCATCACAGGCAAAAATTGGGCTAATGTGCACCATCTGGACAGAATCGATGCTACGGTCCATGTTTATATGGCCACAGTTCAGATATCAAATTATAACTCGCGACCGAAGTGTTAAATTAACCTTCGAATTAATCGCCACGAATACGATATATGGCCAACTCTTGCATTATAAAAATGTTTAGCGTAGTTTTCCTTGATTGGACCTTCTGTTCATAGAATGTGTAGGTGCGGGGCAGCGTTAATAAAACCAAGTCAGTTGATCCCAAGCATGTGCCATAGAATGTTTATTGATGCTATTTTAACTAATCCATTTCTAATTTGATTCATGGCAATGTATCAACAAAATTATGTTTTAATTTGTCTGCTACTGTTGAAAAAAATATTACCAAATTTAAATTAATCTTAATTTTAAAGATTATTAAATAAAAATAACAGTCTACTTCACCTACAAAGGCATATAAAAAATATATATAATTGAAATAAACTTAAGTGTTACAAGTTAATAAACTCTAAATTGTATAATCGAAATTCTTTTATAATTCAGCTGACTTCACTTCTTTAATTAGCATTTCAAAGTTAAGATTGTTTCACTAATGCTGATTTACCTAGAAAATGTGCAGCAGAATTAACACATTAGAATTGAATAACAAATGACCACAACATCATTGGGAATTGATAAAAGGAAATTCTTTCTTATTTCCAGCAATTATTTTCAAATAGACATATGATCTTAATTATTTATCTAAAGAGTCAAAGTCAAAAGAACGTTTTTGTTTTATTTTTCACATTTTGAGATAGATTTACTTATTTAAATTGTTTGCAGAACAACTGCTTACCTGTGGTCCATTTATCTATCCACTGTCGCTTGACCGTTGACTAATACTGGGGATCCCAGTGAAAACTCATCATCTAATACCCTCTCTTTTCAATACAGATCAGGACGTTATCGCTGAGGTTCAACAGAAACATGGGAGTTAAAGGTTTATCATCAGTCGGTGAAATACTTTCCAATCAATCCTGTGTTAAAAAATTGAATCTCAACGACTGCAATCTGTCATCAGATCAACTAAAAGCTTTAAAATCATCATTGGAAAACACAGAGGTAAAGCAAAGAAAGATGAATATGGAATTTTTTTTCGAAATTAATGCTGGACTTTTATCCATAAATATCTGTTTAACCTTAAAACTATCGAATAAATTTTATTTTTGCTCTAAAACAGCGATTCCCCCCTTTTTTGCTAAGTGACCTAAATTTCAATTTTGTGGGCGCGATGGCCTAGTGGTTAAACATGTTGGCATCGCAGGTTGAAGACCTCGGGTTCGAGTCCCGGCGAGTCCGTCTCGCTTATCCACGCCCACCACTCAACCCAGGGTGTAATACCTTGGGTAAGCTAAGCCGAACAGGAAAAAGATCATATCTTTCCAGTAATTCTAACCCTGTCCATCTATAAGTGGCCGCTGTTACAGGGCCTTGGACAGGGTGATCCACTCAAAGAAGTGGCTATAAAAAAAAAAAAAAATTTAGTTAAATAACTAACTGTTAAAATTCCATGGCTGTAGCTGATTTAAAAATTTTATAAGGAGGGGATGATTTTGATTGTCAATCTTACGACACTACAATGTGCATCACAGGCAAAAATTGGGCTAATGTGCACCATCTGGACAGAATCGATGCTACGATCCATGTTTAAATGGTCACAGTTCAGATATCAAATTATAACTCGCGACCAAAGTGTTTAAATTAACCTTCGAATTAATCGCTACGAATACGATATATGGCCAACTCTTGCATGATAAAAATGTTTTTAGACATAGTTTTCCCTGATTGGACCTTCTATTCATAGCATGTGTAGGTGTGGGACAGCGTTCGCTAAAACCTTGTCAATTGATCTTAAGCATGTGCCAATGTTTATCGATGCTATTTTGACTAATTCGTCACCAATTTAATTTAATTCATTGCAATGTGTCAACAAAATATATTTTTATTTGGTGGTATTGTTGAAAAAAAAATAAATTCATCATAATTTTATGATTAAATAAAAATTTCAGTCTACTTGATTTACAAAGACACATAAAAAATATATATATTTGAAATAAAACCATGTGCAAATGGTCAATAAATTCTAAGTTGTATAGAAAATTGGTTTTTAATTGTTGACTGTTGACTTTACCCTTTGAAATGCTGCAAGATTTAGAATTTTCAATCACAAAACTGTCAAATAATAATTCTGCTACTGGTCAGTTGATGAAATGCAGACAATTATTGGAAGCCTTGGATAATGCCTATTGTGGAAGTCGCGAGCAGAAATTTTTGTAAAAAATGGGTTTTATCATATATGAATCTAATGGCCGTATTCCTCAGTGTGTACTTGACATACACATAACAAAAACTAAATTACAAATAATATCAGTAGTTTCATTAAAATCGAGTTGTTATCGAAACTTTATTCGTATTCATATACCAATGATGAATATTCTCCTTTTTTGGGCGAATAAGGAATGTCAGCAAATACCTCATAGCCGGCTTTTATTGGCCATGCAGAATTGAAGCGTGGTGAACTCTAAACCATACAAAAGCATGTTCGGCCATTAACAGTGGTTGCGACTATTTTAGTACGATATATGAGTGAATGGATCATCATACTTGGGTGTTTGACTAAAGAGAAATATAATTACAATATAATATTATTCAATGATATTCAATAATATAATAACAAAAAGGGTTTGGGAATGTCTATCAGACCTGGCATTTATAATGAGCATGCAACTTTATCTTCCTGAACCTGAGGCGTAATATAAATTTTATCTTCAAAATTGTTCGATAAGGGTAATCTATACTCATTTAGATAAAATTTTTCTCATATATTGAAATTTTTAATTGAATTTTGTTTTTAATTAGTTAATATAATATTTTTCTCAGGATTTTTCAATCAACTGGAGTGCAAATTCCTGTTAGCCTTGTAGGTACGGGCTTTAGAATAGTCCTATCCTATTTCCTGTGGGTCGTAAGAGGCAACTAAAAGAAAGCCAAAAGTGGTAAATGTTTTTTACCATCGCCCATGGCAGATACCACTCAACTCACTTCATCTTGTGAAATTACGTCTGAAAAATAAGAATCTCAATTGTTTTCCTAGATCAGGTATTTGAAGCTGCGTAAAGAGAGAAATGCAAGTCAAGGTGATATTGGTGCAGTTGTCAACCTCCTTCCTAATGTTACTGAGGTCCTCAGTTTTGGATGGATGGGAGGAAAATGAAGGATGAAGAAATATTACAGAATCGATTGAATCAACTTCGATCTAAGGTTCGTTTTCTCCAGCTAACACCACAATCTTATATGTTTGGTTTTAGGAAGATATATAAGGTCTGAAAATCAAATTCTTGTACTGGCAGAAATCAGTCTGAATATGACCTTAACTAAACCAATTATTTTGTAAAATTAAAATATGTGAAATAAGTAAATGTAAAAGTTTTTTTTTCAAGTTTTCCGAATTATTTGGTATTGCCTGTCCGTGAACATATCAAGGGGGTTATACCCAACAACCGTTAGGAATGGACCTTTGTAGTGATTGTATATCTGTTTTATGTTTTAGCTATCTGCAAAATTCCTTGCTGAAGGCACGCTCCCGCATGTATTGTTCTTTGAAGGCTTTTTCGTTCATGGACCTTGACCATACTTACGTTCGGCAGCTATCATCATTTTCATCACGCCATCGCAGCCAACGAATAGGACATATAAACATACATATATATATCGTTCAAGTGCTTCGTTACTCTGTTTTTCGTTGTTCCAGTGCTTCGGTACTCTGTTTTTTGTCGTTCCAGTGCTTCAGTACTCTATTTTTCGTCGTTCCAGTGCTTCAGTACTCTGTTTTTCGACGTTCCAGTGCTTCAGTACTCTGTTTTTCGTCGTTGCAGTGCTCCAGTGCTCTGTTTTTCGTTGTTCCAGTGCTTCAGTACTCTCTTTCTCCTCGTTCCAGTGCTTTGGCCCTCTGTTTTTTGTCGTTCTAGTGCTTCGGTACTCTATTTTGCACCGTTCCAGTGCTTCAGTACTCTGTTTTTTGTCGCTCCATTGCTTCTTTTTTTTTTTTATTTTTTTGAGTTTATTTTTGTGGGTTTTCCGAGTTATTTAGCATCACCTGTCTGTGAACATATCAAGGAGGTTATACCAAACAACCGTTAGGCATGGACCTTTGTAGTGATTGTATATCTGTGCTACGTTTCAGCTTCCTGCAAAGAACCTTGCTGAAGGGCACGCTCCCGCATTCTTTGTTCTTTGAAAGCTTTTTCTTTCATGGATCTTAACCATACTTTACCTGGGCTCGAACCTGCGTCATTCATTAGGTATTACGTTCGGCAGCTATTATCGCTTCCAACACAGTACCGCGGACTACAAATAAGACATATAAACACATATATATCTTTATAAGAGAAATCTCAATTTTGCACTCTTGAGATCTTGAATTACTTTTAGACACAAGTCTGAGAACGGCGACATACATGAGCATGGAATTTAATTTTTCAGGCGAATTTGATTTTGTTTAAGAAATGATTACAAATAAGCAATATGCAGGATGCCAAAATAGGTATTTTATGATCAGGTACATGTCACCTTTAGTTTGTATCATTGCCACTGTTAGTATGGCAGTGTAAAATTACTGTAAAAATACTGCATTTTACTGCATTTTTGTTACAGTGTACTTTATGCATTATGGTAACATTGTTTTGTTAAAAATACTTTCAAGTTATGTGCACTCAGTGGTTTCAATCCTCATATCACACAAAGCGCACAGGAATTCGCTCTTCCATTTGTCCGGCCACGTCTCTGATCCCACTTGTCCCTCGTTTCTTCTTTACAGACATGATATCTACAGGATCTATGCCTGATATCAAATTACAACTCTTAACTTTCAAATTAACATAATTTTCATCATCATATATGTTTGACACGCAACATTTTGGTAATGAAAAAATTTATTAAAACTGCTGTTTGTCATGAAAATATAGGATTCTACGACAGCTAATGGTAAGGCCCGCAAACAAGCGCTCCAGCTACGGTATATGTGAAAATATGTACTTGTGAGAATGAACTTACTTTTAAAAACAACCATGACCAGATATGTAAAATGATAAGATAAATTCGGGAGCTGAAAAAACAGTCCTCATGATGACGTAATGGCAATTTGGAGCCTCTAATTTTCATCAATGACGAAACTAAAAGTTTAAAATGTTTCGAGGAAGATATGTTTTGCCAAAGCTGACCTCCACGTCAACAACAACAAGCCTTTAATTAGAAATTGAACAGCCATTATTAAATATGTTTTTGCAACAAACAAAAGATCAAAATAATAAATGCATTGTGGGGCAGGGATTTAAATTCAAGCGAATCTTTCCAAATTTGGTTCTAGTCAAAAAATAAATAAGGGTTTAATTTATTATTTATTATGGTCATTCTTTCCATAATTTTGGTGGAAGTTAACGGCACAAGTATAGAATCTCAAACTACTCAAAAAATATTTTGTTCACGCTTTTTTAGGATTGGGCACAGCGTGTGCAACAGAGATGGGAACCAGATTTTTGCCCAAGCGGCTGATCTGCAGTACAATTTCATGTCTGTGTGCATATTTATCGTGATACTGATTGATTATCAAGACCGATCAACAATCAGTGAATTTTAATGATTTGACCAATCATGATAAGATCATGATAATTTAGTGCCATATCTTGCATAAGAATAACATAACAATGAAATTATTATCCAATCATCGACTGCAAATTCCGAGACGGCGACACAAGAATTAGTATTAGGCTGGATTACGCATGATTGGAGCATTATTTTTGTGGGTGCGATGGCCTAGTGGTTAAACATGTTGACATCGCAGGTTGGAGATCTCGGGTTCGAGCCTCAGCGAGTCCGGCTCGCTTATCCATGCCCACCACTCAAACCAGGGTGTAATAACTTGGGCAGGCTAAGCCGAACAGGAAAAGATCATATCTTCCCGGTAATTGTAACCCTGTCCGTCTATAAGTGGCCGCTGTTAGAGGGCCTTGGACAGGGTGATCCACTCTAAGAAGTGGCTATAAAAAAAAATTATTATTTAACGCTGGAAATCAGTCGCCCGAGGGAAATCAAGGTCATGCCACTCTGACAATAGTAATGTGAAAATGATCAAACATGGGAATGTGATCGATGGACAAGACACAGAGGGATTTTGTGTTGTATTTTATACAATTTTATTTTGCAAATAGAATATGAACTTATAAATTTAATGAAATATATCTGCAGTACAAAATGACCTGGGTTCTCGTACAACCACAAACTTCATGTTGTGCCCTTCTTGGGCCACTGATGCACAGCACCGCCATGGCATGGTCTATTTTTATCATGCTCAGCTAAATAAGATTTAAATAAATAATATGGCATTCAAGTTATCTTATTTGCATCAAAAACGCCAACTTGGTGCCCTGGGTAATACCGGTACTCAAAATAAATGATACTACCCGCAATCTTAACTGCGTCAAAACCAGCCACCGGGTAGAAATAAAAATTAAATAGCCCAAGTTATCTTAATTATGTCAAAAGCACCGACCTGGGGCACGCTAAGCCCAAGTCATTAAATCTGCGTCAAAAACATCAACTCGGTGCACTAGGTAACACTAAAAAAAACGACACCGAAGATATCCTAATTGCGGCAAAAACGCTAACAAAATGCTCTGGGTAAAACTCAAAAGTATGGCTCGCAATTTATCTCTTTAACGCTGTTCTAGATAATACTCAAATCATAAAGTAGGGCATACAAATTATGTTAGTTATAAAATAAAGTGAATTTACATAATAATTGGCAACCGCAGGTGTCACGAATTGAAATTTGATGAAACGGCGTTTCCTGCTTTGATTAGAACGTGCGAAGGTGTTTTGTTTGCGCCTAAAATCACCCGCGGGAGGTTGAAATAAGCTAAAATGGTCATTTGGCACAAATTTTTTTACAAATTAGTATGCTTAGAATGAACATTGTACACGAGCACCATTTATATAGTAACATAGCTTAAATAATTGTCAAAGTGCTGTGAGTTGTATCTGTCTTGGGTGATTGAAAAACCTCTAATCACTTCTCTAAATTTCAAATGAATCAGTTTTTCCTGACCCTTATTTGAACCTCATGATGACCCAAGGCCTCTCGATACTTCGATCTCGATATTAGTCTAAAATCGAAGAATAAGAAATAAATAGTTCTCACCTGACCTTCTCTTGTTTTCCTACACATGGAAAATGCATGGTTAATGAAAGTAGCCATAGTCACTGGTTCTGCACACCATAATGTATCAGTTTGTCACCTTCTGAATAAATTTTCTTCATTTAACAATTAAATGTTTACAAAAGTATTTTGTTTTGCAGTTGAAAATATGGTTGAGTAAGGGATTGATGAGGAGCAATATGGAAATAGAAGAATGGCCGACATATTATAGCTCAGGTAAATAAAGTAATTCTTACCTTCAGAACCAATATATTATTTTTGAATTCCAAAAGAATTCTATTTAATACTTCGTAATGTCAGTTTTTTAAGAAACCCAACTTTTTTGTCTTATCCAGTCAGGATCTGTTCAAGGCACTGGAATTCCATCAGAATTCACTTTATCATTTAAGCAGAATAATTCTAATTAATTTATACAATAATCCTTTCAATAACTTCAGTTTTTTCCAAGATACTTTGTGGTGTTTTAAAATGCCTCAAAACCCAGGACACTATCTACAGAAATGTATATTAGCGGTGAAGACTGAGATCACAGAAACGGCCTATCCGTGTTAAAGATGTTTAGGGGTAGTTTCATTGAAACATGTATCGAGCTTGCACAAGCACCTCTCGTGCATTGGTGCAGGACATGGAATGCATTGAAAAAGCACCAGGATTTTAAAAAATTATGTGCATTATCAAAGATTTTCACACTATGCGCAGTAACAGATAAAGTTCATTAAAAACTGATAGAGTCCACCTAAAAAAAGTAGTAATTACCTTACGGCTAGGTTATGACAATTTTATAACCAATCCACAATTTTCTATGGAAGGTTTTTTGTTGAAAAATGAGTGGTTTAAAAGCAGAATTAAAATACAAGATATTTATTTTAGTTCATACTACATCGGAGAATGAAACTTCTAATAAAGAAAGCACCGAAGATATTCAAATATTCGTTCCTGGACAAAATGTTGTGGAAGTTTCTGATGACAATATAAGCACTAGGTAAGTAGGTCAGGTTTCAAAATTATTACACCAACATGTTTTGTGCCTGTTGTCTGAGGCTGCTATATTGAAGCAAGATATGGCAGATATTGTTAACATTGACCAGAGTAGATACCACAAGCTGAATTCAATGCAAGCCTATGTATTCCTTTGCATACCCATGGTCATTGGATGCTTCATATCAGGTGCTGCCTTTAACGTCAAATATTATAGATAAAAATCTAATTTGCTGGAATAAGGCCTGCCGACAGGGTCATGGATAAGTGAGTAATAGTTTATGATTTTCTGCCATATTGCTCTTAATGAGATCAAGCTAATTTCAAGTTGACAGCATTTTGTACAAATGTTTTTTTGATTTCCCAGGGATATCCATCCATTTTGAAGATGCTATGTTTATAGTATGTGTGGCAGTAGATGATATTACCAGTGCTGCTATATAATACCGCAATTCATTATTTCCAACTATTGTAGGTACAGGCTTCAGGATAGTCCTAACGTATTTCTTGCATGTCATAGGAGGCGACTAAAAGGAAGCAAAGATGTGATAAATGGTCCCGCCATCAACCAGGGCAGATACCACCCGCTGCCCTGCAGTTCAGTTTCATTTGTATTTTTTTTTGTTTAGAGTGCGGTTGCTGGTGCTACATCTTCTAGTAGCTCTTTGCTATTAAGTGGCCGTCAGTTGCTTCGGGCTTGCTTTGAGCAAACCATATTGCTTGTATGAAAAAGGGACTTGAAAGTATTGATCACCAAATAAATTTGTCACCTTTGCTTCAACCATCTCTAATCATAGCAATCCTAAAAAACTGATAATATTTTTTTTTAAATTTAGCGTTCAGACAGTCACTGAAAAGAAAAAACGATCGATCGAAGAAAAAGATGGACAAAACCTGCACTCAATCCAACATAGTAAGTCACTGTTATAAATATTATTATATTCTGGACGCCAGTTTGTGACGCCATATTTATATATGAAAATTCCTGTTTGTAATAATGATATTTTATGATATGGTAGATGGTTTTACCATCGCCCAGGGCAGATAACACTCGGCAGTTCAGTTTCATTTGGGTTGTTTTTCTGTTTAGAGTGCAGTTTCTGGTAGTACATCTTATAACAGCTTTTTGCTATCAAGTGGCCGTTAGTTGGTTCCATTTAGGAACTGTTTCCGGCCTTGAGATGTTTAGAGGAATGCCTTAATTGCAGTTTATATGGTTCTTTTTAATAATATAATCTTGAATCCAGAAACATGGTTCAGTGCAAAAATATCTTCGTAATGTTAAGTGGACTAACACATAATTGTATTCCTTTTATTGGGCGTTTTGAATACCGGTAAAGTTGCTGATTGAACTCGATATGTTACTTTTGAAAATTTTTCAATTGTTTTTTGCAGGTGAAGAATTTTACATTGTGCTAATAAATATGTCATAAAATATTATACCTGACATGGAGCATGGACAAGTGATACACCCATATCCATCAGTCTTTTATATTCAATTCATTCAGTGGCATTAAAAATGATACATGACAAAATTTTTGATATTGAATTCAAAATTTTCTCTCTGTACTGTCTTTTGTTGAAATACATTAGAAAAATGAGTGATGTAGAAGCAGTTTTAAAATACAAGTTATTTATTTTAGTTTATATGTCACTAGAGGAAGATATTTTCGACACAGCAAGCATTGAAGATACTCAAACATCTGTTCCTGGACAAAGTGTGGTGGAATTTCCTGATGACAATATAGCCACTAGGTGAGTAGGTCATGTTTTAAAATTATTGCACTAACATATTTTGTGTCCATTGTTTAAGGCTGCTAAAGTGAACAAGATATGGCTGATAGTTTTAACATTGCCCACAGTAGATACCACAAACTGCATTTATTGCAAGTTTATGATGGTACTACATCTTCTAGTATCTCCGCAGCTATTTAGTGGCCCACAGGTGGTTTAGGCACTGCTTCGGGCTTGCTTTGAGCGAAATTACACAAAAAAAAAGTCAAAATGAGTTGATGAGCAAAGTGTGAGCTGCACAAGGAATTGAGGCATGGTTTGTTAGTCGCTCATGCGTGCCAAAATATGATTAAGAGTTTGTTTTATATTAGACAATTGGCACGCTGCCATCAAGTAATGTATAAATATCAGCCAAATAGGTTCTTTCCTGTTTTATCAGGTGGAATCAAGTATAAACATTGTCAAACAAAGCATTCACCATTTTGGTATTTTATTCTAGGATTTGAATAACCAGATATTCTCAAATTTCATTCTTGCTGAATGAGAAGAAATATTTTAAATTATGGTATTCTCCTACCTTTTTAATTTAATGTAATCATATTTTTACTTTCAAATTTTTTTGTATTCTCCTACCTTTTTAATTTAATGTAATCATATTTTTACTTTCAAATTTTTTTGTATATCTGGTGCTTGTTTTTGTAATGCCTTCCTATACTTTGTGGTTACTGAAAACACAGCTTTCTGCAAAGTTAAACTAATTATTGGTTAAAAGTTTCCATGCAGGCCAAGTCGACAGCTTCGAATCATGGTAGATACGCTGATTCAATACCCACTACTAAGCATGATATAATACCGCGGGTTGGCTTGACAATTTTGGATGCCATATTGTTTTTATGAAAAAGGGACTTGAACGAACGAACACCAAAGAAATTTGTCACCTTTGCTTTGAGTCAAACGGCTCTAATCCTAGCAACCATAAAAAAACTGATAAATTTTCTTTCGCAATAAATCAGCGTTCAGACAGTCACTGAAAAGAAAAAACCAATGATCGAAGAAAAAGATGGACAAAGCCTGCAGCCAATCCAACACAGTAAGTCACTGTCTGGAATATTACTATATTCTGGACGCCAGTTTCGTGAATTCCTGTTTGTAATAATGATATTCTATGATATGGTAGATGGTTTTACCATCGCCCAGAGCAGATACCACTCACTGAACTTCCCCGTGGTGGTGGATAGCTCTTTGCTATCAAGTGGCCGTTAGTTGGTTCCCTCTACGCAGTACTTTCGACCTTGTTCAGAGTAAAGTTCAACAAAAAAAATATCATTTGCAGACTCTCGTGAAGTGACCTTATTATTGCAACCTCGACATTTGTATGACAGCTGTCCTCACATCTACTCTCAAATGGAAACATTTACATGAGCTTGAAATATATATCTATTCTTATCCAAACCGAAAAACATCTATTGAATTGTGTTTACAGTGTACAAAACTCTTTTTTTTTGTCTGATGATATCCTTAATCACCAATTTTTGGTAGATAAGTGTTTTTCACACTCAAATGATCATAAACCCCACAATTTTGAATATTGATTACATTAGATATATTATAGATATCTAACCTACATTTGTACAATTTTTTCCGATTAGTCAATAATTTTTTTTAAATATCATTAACTGTTTAGATATTATTATTTCTTAGAGTGGATCACCCTGCCCAAGAAAGCCCTGTAACTGCGGCCACTTATAGACGGACAGGGTACCTGTTGCTGGAAAGATATGATCTTTTCTTGTTCGGCTTAACCTACCGAAGTTATTACACCTTGGGTTAAGTGGTGGCCTTGGGATAAGCAAGCCGGACTCGCCGGGACTCGAACCCGAGATCTTCAACCTGCCATCCCAACAAGTTTAACCACTAGGCCATCGCACCCACAAGATCAAATGTTAATAAATATGTCATAAAATATTATACCTAGAGCATGGACAAGGAATACACCCACATTCATCGGCTTATACATTCAATTCATTGATTGACATTAAACATGACAAATTTGGGATAGTAAATCCAAAATTTCTCTTTGTAAGGTTTTTTGTTTAAAAACATTAGAAAAATGAGTGATGTAAAAGCGGTTTTAAAATCCAAGTTATTTATTTTAGTTAATATGTCACCAGAGGAAGATATTTCCGACACAGCAAGCATTGAAGATACTCAAACATTTGTTCCTGGACAAAGTGTGGTGGAAGTTTCTGATGACAATATAAGCGCTAGGTAAGTAGGTGAGGTTTACACATTATTGCACCAACATGTTTTGTGCCCTGTCGTTTGAGGCTGTTAAAGTGAAGCAAGATATGGCAGATAGTTTCACGTTGCCCAGGGTAGATGCCACAAACTGTGTTCACTGCAAGTTTATGTAGTCCTTTGCATACCCATAGCTTTCAGATGCTTCATATCAGATGCTGCCTTCAACGTCAAATATTATGGGTAAAAATCTAATTTGCTTGAATAAGACCTGCCGACAGGGTCATGGATAAGTGAGTAATAGTTTATGATTTTCTGCCGTATTGCCCTTAACGGAATCAGGATAATCCTAACGTATTTCTTGCATGTCGTAGAAGGTGACTAGAAGTAAACAAAGAAGTCATAGATGGTTTCCATGGATAAGTGAGTAATAGTTTATGATTTTCTGCCGTATTGCCCTTAACGGAATCAGGATAATCCTAACGTATTTCTTGCATGTCGTAGAAGGTGACTAGAAGTAAACAAAGAAGTCATAGATGGTTTCACCTCCTCCCAGGCCAGATACCACCCACTGCACTTCACCATAGCAGTTGAGCAGTTCAGTTCAGTTTGTATTGTTTTCTGTTTAGAGTGCGGTTGCTGGTACTACATCTTCTAGTAGCTCTTTGCTTTTAACTGGCCCTCAGTTGGTTTCATTGTAAAGACGTATCCGGTATCGGTTTTGGTATCGGCGGTATCGGTGAATGAAAATTTTCTGACACCACTACCGATACCGATACTAAAAAATTCAACGGTACATGCCAATACCGATTCCGATACATCGGCCCATCTCTAGTTTAGGCACTGCTTCGGGCTTGCCATGAACTTTTACAAAAAATAAGGTCTCAATTCAAAATAGGTTGATGTGCAAAGTATGAGCTGCACAAGAACAATTTTTAGTTTTTCTAGCCCCTTTCTATACTTCGTGGTTACTGAGAACACAGCTTTCTGCAAAGTTAAACTAATTATTGAGTAATAGGTCATATGCAGTATAAAGTCGGTGGCTTCGAATCATGGTAGATGCCCTGATATAATACCACTACTAAACATGATGTAATAACTCGGGTGGGCTTGGCAGTTTTTATGGAGAAGGGACTTGAAAGTATCGAACACTGAAAAAACTTACTCAAAATATTGTAAATTTTATTCCACACTTAGCCCGGTTAACTCAATCGGTAAAGCGTTGGGAATATGCTTCGAGCAACGCATCTCTGATCATCATTGCGCATGTTCGAATCCTGTGTGGAATGAGGATTATATGCGTGTGGTCTGCTGGACACCTCGTCGGTGCACGGTGGTTCACGTAATCGCTCCTTACGGCTTCCTCCACCAACCAGGTTCATGCACAGGAAAAATGAGAAATATGATAATCCTAAAACCTTCGCCCTGATTTGGAGCTGTCATCTGCACGAGAGGTCGCAATATGATTAAGCTGTATTCTCGTCTTTCCTCTCCCGCAGCATAAAAATGATATTCTATGCTCCTCTTATCCTAATACCAGATATTCTCAAATTTCATTCCTGAATCATATTCTTGCTGAATGAGAATAAATTTTTTTAATTATGGCATTTTCCCAACTTTTAAATTCAAGAAGCAGAAATATATTTATACTTTTATTTTCAAAAGTTCTTGTGTATCCGGTGCTTGTTTTTCTAACGCCTTTCTATACTTTGTGGTTACTGAAAACACAGCTTTCTGCTGAAGTTAAACTAACTATTGGTTAATAGTTTATATGCAGGCCAAGTCGACAGCTTCGATTCATGATAGATGCCCTGATCCAATACCCACTACTAAGCATGATGTAATAACGCAGGTTGGCTTGGCAGTTTTTGAAGCCATATTGTTTTTATGAAAAAGGGACTTGCAAGTAACGAACACCGAAGAAATTTGTCACCTTTGCTTTGAGTCAAACGGCTCTAATCCTAGCAACTATAAAAAAAAAACTGATAATATTCTTTCTCAATAATTCAGCGTTCAGACAGTCACTGAAAAGAAAAAACCATCGATCAAAGAAAAAGATGGACAAAGCCTGCAGTCAATCAAACATAGTAAGTCACTGTCCGGAATATTATCATATTCTGGACGCCAGTTTCGTGATATATATATAGAAAATTCCTGTTTGTAATAATGATATTCTATGATATGGTAGATGGTTTTACGATCGCCCAGGGCAGATACCACTCACTGAACTTCCCCATGGTGGTGGATAGCTCTTTGCTATCAAGTGGCCGTTAGTTGGTTCCCTCTACGCAGTGCTTTTGACCTTGTTCAGAGTAAAGTTCAACAAAAAAAATATCATTTGCAGACTCTCGTGAAGTGACCGTATTATTGCAACCTCGACATTTGTATGACAGCTGTCTTCACATCTACTCTCAAATGGAAACATTTACATGAGCTTAAAATATGTTTTTGTTCTTATCCAAACGGAAAAACATCTATTGAATTGTGTTAACAGTGTACAAGACTCTTTTTTTTGTCTGGTGATATCCTTAATCGCCAATTTTTGATAGATAAGTGTTTTTCACACTCAATGATCATAAACCCCGCAATTCTGAATATTGATTACATTAGATATATTATAGATATCTAACCTACATTTGTACAATTTTTTCCGATTAGTCAATAATTTTTTTTTTAGATATTATTAACTGTTTAGATATTATTATTTCTCAGAGTGGATCACCCTGTCCAAAGCTCTGTAACTGCGGCCACTTATAGACGGACAGGGTACCTGTTGCTGGAAAGATATGATCTTTTCTTGTTCGGCTTAACCTACCGAAGTTATTACACCTTGGGTTAAGTGGTGGCCTTGGATAAGCAAGCCGGACTTGCCAGGACTCAAACCCGAGATCTTCAACCTGTGATGCCAACAAGTTTAACCACAAGGCCATCGCACCCACAAGATCATATGTTAATAAATATGTCATGAAATATTATATCTAAAGCATGGACAAAGTATATACCCACATCCATCGCTTATATATTCAATTCATTGATTGACATTAAAAATGATACATGACAAATTTGTGATAGTAAATCCAAAATTTCTCTTTGTAAGGTTTTTTGTTGAAAAACATTAGAAAAATGAGTGATGTATAAGCAGTTTTAATATCCAAGTTATTTATTTTAGTTGATATGTCACCAGAGGAAGATATTTCCGACACAGCAAGCATTGAAGATACTCAAACATTTGTTCCTGGACAAAGTGTGGTGGAAGTTTCTGATGACAATATAAGCGCTAGGTGAGTAGGACATGTTTACACATTATTGCACCAACATGTTTTGTGCCCTGTCGTTTGAGGCTGTTGAAGTGAAGCAAGATATGGCAGATAGTTTCAACATTGCCCAGGGTAGATGCCACATAGTGCATTCACTGCAAGTTTATGTAGTCCTTTGCATACCCATAGCTATCAGATGCTTCATATCAGGTGCTGCCTTTGACGTCAAATATTATAGATAAAAATCTAATTTGCTGGAATAAGGCCTGCCGACAGGGTCATGGATAAGTGAGTAATAGTTTATGATTTTCTGCCATATTGTCCTAAATGGAATCAAGCTAATTTCAAGTTGACAGCATTTTGTACAAATGTGTTTTTGATTTCCAGGGATATCCATCCATTTTGAAGATGTTATGTTTATAGTATGTGTGGCAGTAGATGATATTACCAGTGCTGCTATATAATACCGCAATTCATTATTTCCAACTATTGTAGGTACAGGCTTCAGGATAGTCCTAACGTATTTCTTGCATGTCATAGGAGGCGACTAAAAGGAAGCAAAGATGTGATAAATGGTCCCGCCATCGACCAGAGCAGATACCACCCACTGCCCAACCGTTCAGTTTCGTTTGTATTGTTTTCTGTTTAGAGTGCGGTTGCTGGTACTACTGGTACTAGTAGCTCTTTGCTATTAAGTGGCCGTCTGTTGCTTCGGGCTTGCTTTGAGCAAACCTATAAAGAATAAGGTCTCAAGTCAAAAAAGTTGATGTGCAAATTGCGAGCTGCACAAGGACGATTTTTGTTTTTTTCTAGCCCCTTTCCATACTTTGTGGTTACTGAGAACACAGCTTTCTGCAAAGTTAAACTAATTATTGGGTGATAGGTCATATGCAGAATAGAGTCGATGGCTTCGAATCATGCTAGATGCCCTGATCCAATACCCACTACTAAACATGATGTAATAACGCGGGTGAGCTTAGCCGTTTTTGAGGCTATATTGTTTTTATGAAAAAGGGGCTTGAAAGTATCGAACACACCGAAAAAACTTTAGAGCATTACTCAAAAGGTTGTTAATTAGATTCCAGGCTTTGCTGATTGCCCGGTTAGCTAAATCGGTAAAGCATTGGGAATATGCTTCGAGCAACGCAACTCTGATCGTCAGCACGCAGGTTCGAATCCCGTGAGGAATGGTGATTATATATGCGCGTGGTCTGCTGGATGCCTCGTTGGTGCACGTTGTTTCACGTAAGTGCTCCTTACGGCTTCCTTCACCAACCAGGTCCATGCACAGGAAAAATGAGAAATACGATATTCCAAAAATCTTTGCCCAGATTCGGAATTGGTATCAGCATGAGAGAGGTCGTGGTTTGCAATGTAATTAAGCTGTATTCTCGACTTTCCTCTCCCGTACGATAAAAATCATGTTCTATGCTCCTCCTATCCTAATACCTGATATTTTCATATTTCATTCCTAAATCATATTCTTGCTGAATGAGAAGAAATATTTTTTAATTGTGGCACTCTCCCAACTTTTAAATTCAAGAAGCAGAAATATATTTATACTTTTACTTCCAAAAGTTTTCGTGTCATCTGGCTTGTTTTTGTAGCCCCTTTCTATACTTTGTGGTTACTGAAAACAAAGTTTTCTGCAAAGTTGAACTAATTATTGGTTAATCATTTATAAGCAGGCTTCAAATCATGGTAGATGCCCTGATCCAATACCCACTAGTAAACATGATGTAATAACTTGGGTGGGCTTAGCCGATTTTGAGGCTATATTGTTTTTATGAAAAAGGGACTTGAAAGTATTGATCATCAAATAAATTTGTCACCTTTGCTTCAACCAGCTCTAATCATAGCAATCCTAAAAAACTGATAATATTTTTTTCAAAAATTTAGCGTTCAGACAGTCACTGAAAAGAAAAAACGATCGATCGAAGAAAAAGATGGACAAAGCCTGCACACAATCCAGCATAGTAAGTCACTGTTATAAATATTATTATATTCTGGACGCCAGTTTGTGACGCCATATTTATGTATGAAAATTCCTGTTTGCAATAATGATATTTTATGATATGGTAGATGGTTTTACCATTGCCCAGGGCAGATAACACTCGGCGGTTCAGTTTCATTTGGGTTGTTTTCTGTTTAGAATGCAGTTTCTGGTAGTACATCTTATACCAGCTTTTTGCTATCAAGTGGCCGTTAGTTGGTTCCGTTTAGGAACTGTTTCCGGCCTTGAGATGTTTAGAGAAATGCCTTGATTGCATTTTATATGGTTCTTTTTAATAATATAATCTTGAATCCAGAAACATGGTTCAATGCGAAAATATCTTCGTAATGTTAAATGGACTAACACATAATTGTATTCCTTTTATTGGGCGTTTTGAATACCGGTAAAGTTGCTGATTAAACTCGATATGTTACTTTTGAAAATTTTTCAAATGTTTTTGCAGGTGAAGAATTTTACATTGTGCTAATAAATATGTCATAAAATATTATACCTGACATGGAGCATGGACAAGAGATACACCCATATCCATCAGTCTTTTATATTCAATTCATTGAGTGGCATTAAAAATGATACATGACAAATTTTTGATATTGAATTCAAAATTTCTCTCTGTACTGTCTTTTGTTGAAATACATTAGAAAAATGAGTGATGTAGAAGCAGTTTTAAAATATAAGTTATTTATTTCAGTTGATATGTCACCAGAGGAAGATATTTCCGACACAGCAAGCATTGAAGATACTCAAACATCTGTTCCTGGACAAAGTGTGGTGGAAGTTTCTGATGACAATATAGCCACTAGGTGAGTAGGTCATGTTTTAAAATTATTGCACTAACATATTTTGTGTCCATTGTTTAAGGCTGCTAAAGTGTACAAGATATGGCTGATAGTTTTAACATTGCCCACAGTAGATACCACAAACTGCATTCATTGCAAGTTTATGATGGTACTACATCTTCTAGTACATCCGCAGCTATTCAGTGGCCCACAGTTGGTTTAGGCACTGCTTCGGGCTTGCTTTGAGCGAAATTACACAAAAAAAGTCAAAATGAGTTGATGTGCAAAGTGTGAGCTGCACAAGGAATTGGGGCATGGTTTGTTAGTCGCTCATGCGTGCCAAAATATGATTAAGAGTTTGTTTTATATTAGGCAATTGGCACGCTGCCATCAAGTAATGTATAAATATCAGCCAAATAGGTTCTTTCCTGTTTTATCGGGTGGAATCAAGTATAAACATTGTCAAACACAGCATTCACCATTTTGGTATTTTATTCTAGGATTTGAATAACCAGATATTCTCAAATTTCATTCTTGCTGAATGAGAAGAAATATTTTAAGTTGTGGTATTCTCCTACCTTTTTAATTTAATTTAATTATATTTTTACTTTCAAATTTTTTTGTATATCTGGTGCTTGTTTTTGTAATGCCTTCCTATACTTTGTGGTTACTGAAAACACAGCTTTCTGCAAAGTTAAACTAATTATTGGTTAAAAGTTTCCATGCAGGCCAAGTCGACAGCTTCGAATCATGGACGATGCCCTGATTCAATACCCATTACTAAGCATGATATAATACCGCGGGTTGGCTTGACATTTTTGGATGCCATATTGTTTTTATGAAAAAGGGACTTGAACGAACGAACACCAAAGAAATTTGTCACCTTTGCTTTGAGTCAAACGGCTCTAATCCTAGCAACCATAAAAAAACTGATAAATTTTCTTTCGCAATAATTCAGCGTTCAGACAGTCACTGAAAAGAAAAAACCAATGATCGAAGAAAAAGATGGACAAAGCCTGCAGCCAATCCAACGCAGTAAGTCACTGTATGGAATATTACTATATTCTGGACGCCAGTTCCGTGAATTCCTGTTTGTAATAATGATATTCTATGATATGGTAGATGGTTTTACCATCGCCCAGAGCAGATACCACTCACTGAACTTCCCCGTGGTGGTGGATAGCTCTTTGCTATCAAGTGGCCGTTAGTTGGTTCCCTTTACGCAGTGCTTTCGACCTTGTTCAAAGTAAAGTTCAACAAAAAATAATATCATTCGCAGACTCTCGTGAAGTGACCTCATTATTGCGAACTCGATATTTGTATGACAGCTGTCCTCACATCTACTCTCAAATGGAAACATTTACATGAGCTTGAAATATATATCTATTCTTATCCAAACCGAAAAACATCTATTGAATTGTGTTTACAGTGTACTAGACTCTTTTTTTGTCTGGTGATATCCTTAATCGCCAATTTTTGATAGATAAGTGTATTTCAAACTCAAATGATCATAAACCCCACAATTCTGAATATTGATTACATTAGATATATCATAGATATCTAACCTACATTTGTACAATTTTTACCGATTAGTCAATAATTTTCTTTAGATATTATTAACTGTTTAGATATTATTATTTCTTAGAGTGGATCACCCTGTCCAAATCCCTGTAATTGCAGCCACTTATAGACGAACAGGGTACCAATTGCGGGAAAGATATGATCTTTTCTTGTTCGGCTTAACCTAGCCGAAGTTATTACACCTTGGGTTAAGTGGTGGCCTTGGATAAGCGAGCCGGACTCGCCCGTACTCGAACCCGAGATCTTCAACCTGTGATGCCAACAAGTTTAACCACTATGCCATCGCACCCACAAGATCAAATGTTAATAAATACGTCATGAAATATTATACCTAAAGCATGGACAAGGGATACACCCACATCCATCGCTTATATATTCAATTCATTGATTGACATTAAAAATGATACATGACAAATTTGTGACAGTAAATCCAAAATTTCTCTTTTTAAGGTTTTTTGTTGAAAAACATTAGAAAAATGAGTGATGTAAAAGCAGTTTTAAAATCCAAGTTATTCATTTTAGTTGATATGTCACCAGAGGAAGATATTTCCGACACAGCAAGCATTGAAGATACTCAAACATCCGTTTCTGGACAAAGTGTGGTGGAAGTTTTTGATGACAATATAAGCGAGAGGTAAGTTGGTCAGGTTTACACATTATTGAACCAACTTGTTTTATGCCCTGTCGTTTGAGGCTGTTAAAGTGAAGCAAGATAGTTTCAACATTGCCCAGGGTAGAAACCACAAAGTGCATTCAATGCAAGTTCTGTAGTTATGTAGTCCTTTGCATACCCATACCTATCAGATGCTTCTTATCAGGTGCTGCCTTTAACATCAAATATCATAGAGAAAAATCTAATTTGCTTGAATAAGGCCTGCCGACAGGGTCATGGATAAGTGATTAATAGTTTATGATTTTCTGCCATATTGTCCTTAATGGGATCAAGCTAATCTCAAGTTGACAGCATTTTGTACAAATGTTTTTGATTTCCAGGGATATCTGTGTTGAAGATGTTATGTGTATAGTATGTGTGGCAGTAGATGATATTACCAGTGCTGCTATATAATACCGCAATTCATAATTCCCAACTATTGTAGGTACAGGCTTCAGGATAGTCCTACCGTATTTCTTGCATGTCGTAGCAGACGACTAAATGGTATATATATGCCCTGATCCAATACCACTACTTAACATGATGTAATAATGCAAGTGGGCTTGGCAGTTTTTGAAGCCATATTGTTTTAATGAAAAGAGGACTTGAAAGTATCGAACACTGAAGAAATTTGTCAGTGAGTCACACGGCTTAAATCATAGCAACCATAAAAAAACTGATAATATTCTTTTCAATAATTTAGCGTTCAGACAGTCACTGTAGAGAAAAAACAATCGATTGAAGAAAAAGACGGTCAACGCCTGCACTCAATCCAACATAGTAAGTCACTATTCAGAACATTTACATGAGCTTAAAAGATATTTCTATTCTTCTCCGAACCTAGAAACCTTCATTGAAGTGTGTAATGTTGTGCAGTTTTTGACAAGTTTCTAGTCGAGTTATTTTTCACACTCAAATGATCATAACCTCCACCATTCTGAATATTGATTACGTTAGACATACTATGGATATCTAACCTACCGTTGTTACAATTTTTTTCTGGTTAGTCAACAATTTTCTCTAGATATTATTAATCGTTTTATAACGCATGTGTAAGGAACATTTGAGATGTTCATAAGAATGCCTTTGTTGCTGTTTATATGTTTTTTTTTAATTAATATGATCTTGAATCCAGACACATGGCTCTATGCGAAAAGATCTTCGTAATGTTAAGTGGACTAACACGTAATTGTATTTCCTTTATTGGCCTTTTTGAAAACCAATAAAATGTAATCAAATTGATGATTGAACTCTATATCTTACTTTTAAAAATATTTCAAATACTTTTGCAGGTGACGATTTGCACATTGTGCTAATAAATATATGTTAAATATTTTACCTAAAGCATGGACAAGGGATACACCCACATCCATCGGGTTTTATATTCAATTCATTCAGTGACATTAAAAATGATGCGTGTCAAATTTGTGATAGTAAATTCAAAATGTCTCTTTGTAAAATTTTTTGTTAAAAAACATTAGAAAAATGAGTCATGTAGAAGCATTCTTACAATACGAGTTATTTATTTTAGTTGCTATGTCACCAGAAAAAAATGTTTCTGACACAGCAAGCAATGAAGTTACTCAAACAATCGTTCCTGAACAAAGTGTGGTGGAAGTTTCTGATGATAATATAGCCACAAGGTAAATAGGTCATGTTTTAAAATTATTGCACTAACATATTTTGTGTTCATTGTTTGAGGCTGCTAAAGTGAACCAAGACATGGCAGATAGTTTTAACATTGCCCACAATAGATACCACAAACCACATTCATGGCAAGTTTATGATGGTACTACATCTTCTGGTATCTCCGCAGCTAATTAGTGGTCCACAGTTGGTTTAGGCACTGCTTCAGGCTTGCTTTGAGCGAAATTACACAAAAAAAGTCAATATGAGTTGATGTGTAAAGTGTGAGCTGCACAAGGAATTGAGAGTTTGTTTTATATTGAGCAATCGGCACGCTGCCATCAAGTAATGTATAAATATCAGCCAAATAGGTTCTTTCCTGTGTTATAGGGTGGAATCAAGTATAAACATTGTAAAAAACAGCATCCACTATTTTGGTATTTTATTTCATTCCAAAATCATATTCTTGTTAATTGAGAAGAAATATTTTTAATTATGGCTCTCTTCCACCTTTTTAATTCAAGAAGCAGAAATATATTTATACTTTTATTTTCGAAATTTTTTGTGTATCCGGTGCTTGTTCTTCTAGCGCCTTTCTAAACTTTGTCATTACTGAAAACACAGCTTTCTGCAAAGTTAAACTAATTATTGGTTAAAAGTTTCCATGCAGGCCAAGTCGACAGCTTCGAATCATGGTAGATGCCCTGATCCAATACCCACTACTAAGCATGATGTAATAACGCGAGTTGGCTTGGCAATTTTGGACGCCATACTGTTTTTATGAAAAAGGTACTTGAAAGTAACGAACACCGAAGAAGTTTGTCACCTTTTCTTTGAGTTAAATGGCTCTAATCATAGCAACCATGAAAAAAACTGATAATATTCTTTCTCAATAATTCAGCGTTCAGACAGCCACTGAAAAGAAAAAACCAATGATAGAAAAAGATGGACAAAGCCTGCAGTCAATCCAACATAGTAAGTCACTGTCCGGAATATTAATATATTCTGGACGCCAGTTTCGTAAATTCCTGAATGTAATAATGATATTTTATAATATGGTAGATGGTTTTACCATTGCCCAGGGCAGATACCACTCACTGAACTTCCCCATGGTGGTGGATAGCTCTTTGCTATCTAGTGGCCGTTAGTTGGTTCCCTCTACGCAGTGCTTTCGACCTTGTTCAGAGTAAAGTTCAACAAAAAAAAATATCATTTGCAGACTTTCGTGAAGTGACCTCATTATTGCAACCTCCTGTCTTCACATCTACTCTACTACAAATGGAAACATTTAAATGAGCTTAAAATATATTTTTATTCTTATCCAAACCGAAAAACATCTATTGAATTGTGTTTACAGTGTACAAGACTCTTTTTTTTTGTCTGGTGATATCCTTAATCGCCAATTTTTGATAGATAAGTGTTTTTCACACCTAAATGATCATAAACCCCACAATTCTGAATATTGATTACATTAGATATATTACAGTAATCCCACCTACATTTGTACAATTTCTTCCGATTAGTCAATAATTTTCTTTAAATATTATTAACTATTTAGATATTATTATTTCTTAGAGTGGATCACCTTGTCCAAAGCCCTGTAACGGCGGCCACCTATAGACGGACAGGGTACCAATTGCTGAAAAGATATGATATTTTCTTGTTCGGCTTAGCCTACCGAAGTTATTACACCTTGGCTTAAGTGGTGGCCTTGGATGAGCGAGCCGGAATCGCCGGGACTCGAACCCAAGGTCTTCAAACCTGCGATGCCAACAAGTTTAACCACTAGGCCATCGCATCCACAAGATCATATGTTAATAAATATGTCATAAAATATTATACCTAAGGCATGGACAAGGGATACACCCACATCCATCGCTTATATATTCAATTCATTGATTGACATTAAAAATGATACATGACAAATGTGTGATAGTAAATCCAAAATTTCTCTTTGTAAGGTTTTTTGTTTAAAAACATTAGAAAAATGAGTGATGTAAATGCAGTCTTAAAATACAAGTTATTTATTTTAGTTGATATGTCACCAGAGGAAGATATCTCTGACACAACAAGCATAAAAGATACTCAAACAATCGTTCCTGGACAAAGTGTGGTGGAAGTTTCTGATGACAATATAAGCACTAGGTAAGTAGGTCATGTTTTGAAATTATTGCACTTACATGTTTTGTGTCTGTTGTCCGGAGGCTGCTAAATAGAGGGCAAGATATGGCTGATAGTTTCAACATTGCCCAGTAGTAGACACCACAAACTACAATCACTGCAAGTTTATGTAGTCCTTTGCATTCCCATGGCTATCAGATGCTTCATATCAGGTGCTATCTTTAACCTCAAATATTATAGATAAAAATCTAATTTGCTTTAATATTGCCCGCTGACAGGGTCAGGGATAAGTGATTAGTATCTTTTAATTTTTTGCCATACTTGAAGTTGAAGATTTCGGGTTTAAGCCCCAGCGAGTCCGGCTCGCTTATATATGCCCACCACTCAACCCAGGGTGTAATAACTTGTGTACGCTAAGCCGAACAGGAAAAGATCATATCGTTACAGTAATTGTAACCCTCTCCGTCTATAAGTGGCCGCTGTTGCAGGGCCTTGAACAGGGTGATCCATTCTAAGAAGTGATTAAAAATAATAAAAAATGCTCCTAATGAGATCAAGCTCATTTCAAGTTGACAGTATTTTGTACAAATGTTTTTGATTTCCCAGGGATATCCATCCATTTTGAAGATGTTATGTTTATAGTATGTGTGGCAGTAGATGATATTACCAGTGCTGCTATATAATACCGCAATTCATCATTCCCAACTATTGTAGGTACGGGCGTCAGGATAGTCCTAACGTCCCACTGCACTTCACCATAGCAGTTCAGTTTGTATTGTTTTCTGTTTAGAGTGCGGTTGCTGGTACTACATCTTCTAGTAGCTCTTTGCTATTAAATGGCCCTCCGTTGGTTTCGTTGTAAAGACATATCTGGTATCGGCGGTATCGGTGAATAAAAATTTTCCGATACCAGTACCGATACTAAAACTAAATATTGGTTAATCGTTTATATCCAGGATAAAGTAGATGGCTTTGAATCATGGTGGATGCCCTGATTCAATACCAGCTACTAAACATGATGTAATAACTCGGGTGGGCTTCGCAGTTTTTATGGAAAAGGGACTTGAAAGTATCGAACACTGAAACAACTTACTCAAAATATTGTAAATTTTATTCCACAATTTGCCCGGTTAGCTCAATCGGTAAAGCGTTGGGAATATGCTTGGAGCAATGCATCTCTGATCATCAGTGCGCAGGTTCGAAACCTGTGTGGAATGATGATTATATGCGAGTTAGAGGTCTTTTAGTATAAGGAGGCTTTGTGAAAACATCATAGGACATTCATATATTTTGATCAAGTATCAACCTCAGGAGTTGGATGAGAACCCTCAAAAATTTTGAAAATTTCATCCCGATATTCGAATAATCAAAATATTTCAGATGTATTTCAAAATTGTCTAAGAATTTTTAAACCTTTTTTCATATAACGATGCCCAGTTAGCTCGATCGGTAAAGCGTTAAGAATACGCTTTGAGCTACGCATATCTGATCATCATGACGCAGGTTAGAATCCTGTGAGGGATGATGATTATATGCGAGAGGTCTGCTGGACACCTCACCGATGCACAGTGGTTCACGTAAGCGCTGCTTTCCGCTTCCTCCACCAACCAGGTTCATGCACAGGAAAAATGAGGAATACCGTAATCTAAAAAAACCTTCATCCCGATTCGGAACTGGTATCTGAACGAGAGGTTGTGGTTCGCCATATAATTAAGCTGTATTCTCGACTTTCCTCTCCCGCAGGATAAAAATGATATCCATCCTATATATTCGTCGAGCGCAAAGAATTATATTTAATCATGACACCTTCCCATGTTGCCCATGTTTACTGGCAACAAATGGCTGGGAAATATTGGATACCTTGAAAAAAACTATAGATTCTATTATCTCTTCATGAAGTTAACTTTTATTGAGCACAGCTATCCAAAAAAAAAATGATAATAATTTGTTTCACAGATCTGTATCCATGTCATCTGTAGATAAGGCAATACAATCAAACGAAGAGAATGATGGACAAATTCTGCATTCAATCCAACCACACAGTAAGTTGCTAGTATACCAATATTTTTTCTCTGTAACAGGTTAAAATATAAATACAAAATTCATTTTATGGGATTGCAATATTCAAAATTTGTAGACCACTGTTCACTGTAAGGTAGTTTTGAAATTTTTTCTGAAAAGTTCCTCAACACAGACATAACTGGGTTACCAAACTCAATCGTATTCCCTCACAGTTAGTTAGACCTAAGCAAACATCTCTATTTCAACCGATGATGTTCTCTTTGTATCATGCTGGATTAAAGCATAAACATTCTTTATGCTGAATCGTCTGTTAAAAACATAGGTAGTGCACATACACATTACACAACAGTAGCAGGCATCCTTCCACTCTCCTATCAGCCATCATTGATCTTAAGCTCAGACTATGTTGCATTGTGGGATATAATGTTGCAATTCTAGTGTTGGCTATGCGTTGACCATGGGACCCCCCAAATTTAGGCGGTTTGTGTTAACCTAATAAAAGTTCAGAAGAGAAAAGCAAACATGCCAATAAAATTCTCACAAATTATCCTAATTTTACCATTACTGCAAAAAACTTTTTACTGAGCCCTACGTACCACGGAATATACTTTTCCATAATCCTTCATAGACAGACTGCATAACTGTGAATTCCGAGATTATAAATAGAGTTTTATTACCAAGCTGCAGTATGGAAAATACAGTACAAGCGTTTGCACAAAGTGGAAAACATCCCATGCTAAACTGAACCACTATAGTAAATTGCAATAAATAATTTCTGCCCTGATTAATAAAAAAACAATTTAACAGATCCTCTTAAATAAATAGATAAAAAGCAGACTATGTAAAACACGTCAATTTCATTTCTACATTCAATTAATAAAAGGATTCTACATTCAGTTAATAACCATGTGGATAAGCTTAAATTTGAATAAGCGTGCTTGTTGCTTATATTTATTAGGTTTAACTAACTGAGGGTAATATATCTGACCTTGGCAATGATGAATATCTATAACTTCGGTGCTTTTATCTGAGTATAGGCTATGGGTTGCTCAAAAGCACAGATGCACTTTTTTTCAGTTCACCCTGTGCTTTTTTTGGGTTCCAGAAAATGGTTTTTCATTTGGAAAGACATTCGATACCTCGTGGAAAAATAAAGAATATATTTTCAGAAGTTATATGTTGTACCCATTCTGGAGGGCTTTGTGTTATAGAACCATTAGTGTGTCGAGATCAAAATAATGGTCGCTATTACAAAATGCGAATTCAAAACATTCATCCAGATAGATATTTTATTGGGCAGATTGTCGGCCATTTCTCACCCTTTCATTTGAGATGGATTTTATATTGCACAAAGTCATGATGGCAGCGATACACTGTATCAAAACGTGCAATTGTGAGTATGAAATGAACGACTAAAATATCGAGTCAGTAACAGGTTATGAGAGAGAGAGGGTCCGCCATGACATCAAAATCAATATTCACATTTCCAACCCACCATCTGGGTTTTCCGTTTTACATTTGAGTAAATTGCCTCAACATATTTCCTACATGTTAAATCCTTTAAGAAGTAGTAGATAATTTTACCTTCACTTCTGGCTGATATTCCTCGTTTTGCTTTACTTTGGATGCTTTTTTTGAGTCATTATAAAAGAAAAATCGCAACAAAAATGTGTCGTACCTATCCAATTAACTGGTACAGCTTTCATCACCAAAAAAAGATATAACATAATAACATGACAGCTTGAAAAAACCATCAATATATAATGATGCTGTCACAAATATCTTATTAATACACATTTAGAGATGCTCTCTGTTTTTAAATGAGCGTGTCAAGCATTTTTAATCTGTTTCCAAATTACGTAAATCTCAAATCCCAAGTTGCTATGCAGCGTAAGCCATGCATTAGCATTAGGACATTACAGTGTGACGCCATGAACATTCGAATATAATCAGCATATACCAGCCCATCAAAACATATGACTATGTAAGATACTGAAACCCTTCGGTAGTTTCTCATGTTTTTCTCAAAAGTAGGAAAAATGACCTACACAATTTGGTTATGAGGGTTTTTTCCTCTGAGAACTGATGTGTCTTTGCTTGTCATTATCACTCACTGCACTAACCCGGTGAAAAGTTTAGAAATCGTACCTAATAAGTACAAAAGTTTGAACAAAATTTTTCCTATTTTACCATTATCACCATCTTAAGACAATATCATATCAGAGTCATTTCCATCCAACTGAACCTACCAAAAAGAAACCAACCTCTTCAAAAGTTGAATTTTTCCAAGTTATATTCTGACTTCAATTTTCGTATGTACGTGCACTGGAATAATAATAGTTATCACACAAAGGATTTGAAATGAAAAAAATGTAAACAGTAATGTGTTATTACTAATAAGGACTATTTGCTTTAGGAATGCTAAAAAGAAAAAGATCGATAGAAGATCCAAAACATATTGATGAAGGAGAAACTGCAGCGAGGGAAAAATTGCCATTGCAAGGTATAAATAAACCTTTTACATTACAGGTCTTTTACATTGATAATTGATCCTGTTAATTTAATACACATGGACTAACATTATGCATAAATCATTCTGCATTGGAATTGGTATAAAAATCTGATTGAGAATATGGAGAAACAATTTACAGTGCCAAACCTCTCCCATGCTCCTATGTCAGATTGAAATTTTGTTAAAACTCAATTTCAGGAGTATATCTGGCCATTTATTATAAATTACCCTATAATAATAATAAGATTAATTAATACTTTTTAAATATTATTTTATTAATATTTTCATGGTATTTTGACCAGAACCAAAAATTTATTGACAAAACTCTCAGTGATTAAGCAGATAATTTTCTTGCAGTCAATCTGCACATGCAAGTGAAAATTTTGAAATGCTCTTTTATTTCTTCCAATTAATGGTTCAGAGGTGGGAGCAGGGATTCTCAACCTTTTACAGTAAAAAGGCCATATTTTGAGCATGAGGTGTTTAATTTCGAAAATTAAGATTCTCGAACCTGAGAGCACTTCGAAGGCCTTTTCTTTTCCGGGCGAAAGAGGTGGGGTACATGGTACTATTCCCTCCCTTAGAAAACGCTAGTGAAAGTGACCAATACCATTGTTGTTGAATGTATACACTAAAGAGCCCTCTTAAAATAAGTCACTTCCTGAATACTGAGAAAAATTTTAAAAACAGTCTCTGTCGAGGTGAGGTCAGGGCTGGGCCTGTAATTCACAAAATTAATGATTGGGTACCCCAATCGGGAAAAATTGTGTCAAAAAACATTTGTTTAAGTATTGTGAGTGACAAAATAAATTCCCGAACATGTAGCATATTTCAGTGAGAATAATTCAACTAAATGTATTTTGAGAAAGGACTGGCACTAGTGGGCTACTTATTACATATCTTAAAAAAAGCATTTTTGCGCATTAACATGCAATCACATTGACATAGTTCACGATTAATTTTGGTCCAATTTGTGATATCCCCATCATATCACCCAAACTATTTTGCGCGAAAGATTTGATTAGGACATTCCATTTTCAATGTTTATGTGCCACCCTCCTTCCCCCGTTATTCCCCTTCCAAGATTTGACACCATCCCCCCGCCAATGGTAAATCTACGTTACATGATTGACAAAATACCCAATCAGCAATTTTATTTTGTCAAGCTTAAGTCACAGATGGACCAACCCTCTTCATAAGTTGAATTTTTCCAAGTTATATTCTGACTTCAATTTTTGTATGTACGTGCACTGGAATCATAATAGTTATCACACAAAGGATTTGAAATGAAAAAAATGTAAACAGTAATGTGTTATTACTAATAAGGATTATTTGCTTTAGGAATGTCAAAAAGAAAAAGATCGATAGAAGATCCAAAACATATTGATGAAGGAGAAACTGCAGTGAGGGAAAAATTGCCAGTGCAAGGTATAAATAAACCTTTTACATTACAGGTCTTTTACATTGATAATTGATCCTGTTAATTTAATACACATGGACTAACATTATGCATAAATCATTCTGCATTGGAATCGATATAAAAATCTGATTGAGAATATGGAGCAACAATTTACAATGCCAAACCTCTCCCATGCTCCTATGTCAGATTGAAATTTTGTTAAAACTCAATTTCAGGAGTATATCTGGCCATTTATTATGAATTACCCTATAATAATAATAAGATTAATTAATACTTTTTAAATATTATTTTATTAATATTTTCATGGTATTTTGTTTGATTTTGTTTAAGTAGTGTGAGTAACAAAATAAATTCCCGAACATGTAGCATATTTCAGTGAGAATAATTCAACAAAATGTATTTTGAGAAAGGATGTGTGAATTGCACTAGTGGCCTACTTATTACATATCTTAAAAAAAGCATTTTTGCGCATTAACATGCAATCACATTGACATAGTTCACGATTAATTTTGGTCCAATTTGTGATATCCCCATCATATCAACCAAACTATTTTGCGCGAAAGATTTGATTAGGACATTCCATTTTCAATGTTTATGTGCCACCAAAATGCCCAATCAGCAAGTTTATTTTGTCAAGCTTAAGTCACAGATGGACCACGTCTCAACGGCAATAAGTTTTGATGAATGCTCATTGACCTTTTAGCGAGAGTAAAAATGCCCAGAGATCCTGTACGAACACTAGACCATGAAGAAGAAAAGACAATGTATAACTTCACTAAGTTATAAGGAATGCACGTTGAACTTTTCAGCGAGAGTAACGATGTCAGGCAACATTATAACATGACAGCTTTGAAAAAACTATCAATATGATGATGCTGTCACAAATATCTTAATAATACACATTTAGAAATGCTTTCTGTTTTTAAATGAGCGTGTCAAGCGTTTTTAATCTGTTTCCAAATTACGTAAATCTCAAATCCCAAGTTACTATGCTGCGTAAGCCATGCATTAGCATTAGGACATTACAGTGTGACGCCATGAACATTGGAATATAATCAGCATATACCAGCCCATCAAAACATATGACTATATAAGATATTGAAACCCTTCGGTAGTTTCTCATGTTTTTCCCAAATGTAGGTAAAATGACCTACACAATTTGGTTACGAGGGTTTTTTCCCCTGAGAACTGATGTGTCTTTGCTTGTCATTATCACTCACTGCACTAACCCGTTGAAAAGTTTAGAAATCGTACCCAATAAGTGCAAAAGTTTGAACAAAATTTTTCCTTTTTTTTCTATTTTAATATTATCACCATCTTAAGACAATATCATATCAGAGTCATTTCCATCCAACTGAACCTACCAAAAAAAACCCACTCTCTTCAAAAGTGAAAAAGTTGATTCTGGTATATATTCTGACTTCAATTTTCGTATGTACGTGCACTGGAGTCATAATAGGGATCACACAAAGGATTTGAAATGAAAAAATGTAACTAGTAATGTGTTATTATTAATAAGAATTATTTGCTTTAGGGATGCTTAAAAGAAAAAGATCGATAGAAGATCCAAAACGTATTGATGAAGGAGAAACTGCAGCTAGGGAAAAATTGCCATTGCAAGGTATAAATAAACCTTTTACATTGCAGGTCTTTTACACCGATAATTGATCCTGTTAAATTCATTTCATGCACATGGACTAACATTATGCATAAATCATTCTGCATTGGAATCGATATAAAAAATCTGATTGAGAATATGGAGCAACAATTTACAATGCCAAAACTCTCCCGTGCTTTTATGTCAGATTGAAATTTTGATAAACTTCATTTCAGGATTATATCTGCCCATTTCTTATAAATTACCCTATAATAATAATAAGATTAAATATTAGTGCAGAGACTGCTTGGTCATCATTGCACTGAACTTTTAAACTTTCATAACCTAATAGACAAATTAATTCCTGCGCCTGCTGCATATTTCTTTCTCTGAGGAATCAATAATTGCAACAAATATATTGATTATTGGTTCTGGTTTTTTCTAATTTCTTTTACAAGAAAAGGATTCTATTGGCTAGGTTTAATTTGTCATAAATTTGGTTTCAATTAGTTTCAAACCATTACTCATCTCGTATGTTAACTATTCATACCCTTTTATCTTGGTTGCATCAAGCTACAACGGCCCGAGTTCCCCTCAAGATTTTTATAGAAAACTGTTGGAATAGACAAAATTTCTGCTCATTATAGGAGTACACAGAGTTTCTGTAGAAAATGCAGCTCGTAAGATTTAGTTACAAAGCTTTTACTTTCTTAATATTTGGAATCTGTAGTCACTGGTCATTCGCAGAGCGATATTTGTTCTTTCACCAGTCCGGCAATGTCCGAAGTTTAAAATATACATTTCATATTTTCATCAATGAACCACTTGACAATATCTTTTACGCCATGTATTTGCGCACATTAGAATTATACTGCTTGTCTAAAAAAGGGACTAGAAGGAAACAAAAAAAGGTAGATGCTTTACAGTTTTCCAGGGCAGATATACATCTCTACACTTTAAAAACTCAGAATTTGAACAGAAAACCAAAGGTAATCTTTTTTCCCATTTGAAAATAATTGCTTTATAATTTTGTAGATGGAAGAAACAAAGATATTGGAATTCAATGCAAAGGTAATTGTGTCACTGTTGAAAAATTTTTAGACAGATGTGAACTGATGTCATGTGAGAAACATTACACAGAAAACTGAAAAATCAAAAATGTCTCTTACTTCGTCTCTACCTATTGCAAGATTTATCTATCTGTACCTTTTTTGAAATACGAAAATTTATGCATCATAATTCTAAATTACATGGGTGATCACCTGTTCGGCTAGCATACTCTATGTGTGCCATCTAGTTGTGTTATTATTTAGGACTCTACATTACTAAAATTGTTCCCAATACTTCCTTATCTGAAAAACATTTTCGGGATTTTGAATATAGAGATTAAACCTGTTCTATTTTAATGAAACCATGCTTTCTTATATTTTTTAGACTTGTTGTGTGTCACTCCACAAGATTTTTTAAAACAAATTTGCCCAACTTTTGCTTTTAATAGCCTAAAAGGCTTTTTAAAATCGAATATAGAGATAAAATCACAGGAAACTGATAATGTTGTCTACATGCTATTTGCTTATATGATTTCAGAATTAATGGAAGGTCTTGAAACAGCAGAGGACACCTATGATATTGTGGAAGTATTCCATAAACACAGAGATGATCCCCATGAAGTCATACAAGCTTGTGTCCAAAAAGTGATGGTGGTGGAATATGAGCTGCAAGATCCTAACATTGGAGTCTTTCATTCCATCATTGCAAAATGCAAACAGTTAGACTTACTGAAGTTGCAGTACTGCGGGGATCATATAGGAATTAACAAATTTCTTCGTAAATTGGAGCAGACCAATTGCAAGGTGTTTTATTATTATTGAATACTGTTACTCATGAATACTCATTTTCAAACTAGGTGTTTCTGATGAAAAGATTTTGATATCTTGGAAAAATATGTCGATGAAATGATTATGTTGCACACTATCATTTGTTATAGTTTCTCTCATTTTACGATGTGAGCTGATGTTTAAAGTTAAAAATTATAGTAACTGGAATTACGGTAACAAAGACTTTCTGTTATCAACACCTGTCAAATTCTTACGCTTCATTTGGAAGATTTAAAATACAAATTTAGGACACTTAAAAAAAGTCATGTTGAAGTGCTTTCTGATGTATATTCTAAACGTTGTTTCTACAACATTTACAGATCACAGTTATTTGCGTTTGGGGAATGGAAAATTTCGAGTTTTACTGCAAAGCTCTTCTTATGCTTGCAAATAAAGCAAAAACAAAAATACTCAGAGTTCAGGCTGTACATTTGCAAATTGAAGATTTTATAGAAATGCTAAGATGTCTCAAAGAGTTTGATGTAAGTACTATTGCAGATGTATCAAATACGTTATTTCATCGCATACCATATATAATAAACACCATTAGGATATTAGGAACATGCTAGAAAAAAAGCATTTTCGCATAATACAGTATTGTATTTTTTCTGCTTTTACATCTTCAGTAGAATATTTCGAGCAAACAAGCAGCCACTTATTGATGCACAGGTTTGATTGATGTGAGTTGTTCGAATCCAAGTGACACTGAATAAAAACGAAATAGCTATGTTGGCTAATGATTTTACAAATGGGCGCAATAAAATTTGCAAAAATCCATCATAAAAAATATAGCTAAATAGCTAATTAGGTTAAAAATGTTTGCTCTCAAGGTTCGACAAATACAGAACTTCACACATGTGACACAAAAGGAATCTATTAGAATCACACTAATTTTTCTTGATATGCTTAGTATCGATCAAAATTCTAAAACTCACATCCTTAATCAACATCATCTAACTTCACATATTCCAGGTATCAGCACTTGAAGTTTTTGACATTAGTTATATCAACAATCTGGATTTGGAAATGTGTGAAAAAATTGGGGAAATTGCTCATTTGCTGCCAATTACAGGAATTTCAATGTTTGATTGCAACTTGGATGATGGGAAGATAGAAAAAATGAATATGGGTTTGAATGGCAAAAAGGTTGGTAAAAATGTTGCAATAGAAGTGTTCAAGATATTTGATTGTGTTTCTAAAATGAACTTAATTTAGATATATAATGCAAATTTTTACCTAGTTGTCAAATTTTATAGCAAATAAGGGTAATACTTTATCATTGATCTGTAGTAGTAGATTATTCTAGACAACTAAATTTTCTTTCCCCAGTGGAAAATACCAATGAACCATTAGGCAGGAACAATTTAGAATTTTAATCAATTTTATTTTCGATTGAGATTTTAAAATTGGCTAGATACATTTTATTAGTATATTTCGGAAAAGAATAATGAATTCAATGCCTATGTTGAACTATTTATCATAATTTCATAATAAGACCTTTGTCAGTCATTTGCAAATTATTTTCGTTGAAAATTCAATATTATTTTGACAGTGTCTGCCTTTTTTATGAATAATGGTCCTTCAATAAAACACTAGGAAAACAAGGTTGGTTTGACTACTGCTCAGAGCAGATATCGCTAACTGCACTTCATCTTATAGCTTACGGCCCCTGGGATTTTTTCATTCAAAGTGCAGTTCGTAGCATGTACTACATTTTGTTGTAGCTCTACCTCATTCAAGTGACCATTAGCTGTTCTTTTTATGTCTTCGGGTTTACATGAAACAGACTTCATCAAAAAATAGGTCATCTTTCTTGTGTGACAGAACGCAGTCTAAGGCCGGGAGCACCGGGATTCCATGACATACTGCTTAAAACGGTTACAGGTTAATGCAATATTGCGTCAAGTAATGACGTTGGCTTATATATGGCTCATTCTGTCTTTTGCATGTATTTTTCATATTGAAATTCACTCTTGAGCAAGGCCAGAAGCAGTGCCTAAAAGGAACCAACTAACGGCCACTAAACAGAATGATCTACTAGAAGATGAAGTACTACACTCTAAACGGAAAACATCCCAAACTGAACTTTTTATTTTTATATCTTCAAGCGTGCTGAGTAAAATCCCAACATAATTACTTTTCAGTTCAGCTCTCTTGACATGGGCAGTAATCCTAAAATATCAGCAAATGGATATAGATACATTGCCAAATGGACTGATTGTTCTGTATGCAAGAGTTTATCATTCACTGGTTGTAATGTAACGAGAGAAAAACTAGAAAACTTAACCAAGGCGTCAATATATGGACAGAAGGTGAGAGTTTCATAAGAGTACAATTAGGTAGGATTATTTGAGTGGATAACAATAGTATGAAGTTTTCCCATTTCTTTATTTGTAAGAAAATGATGGATTTCCCATGGTATGACACATTTTCTCACATTGAAAAAAATATTGTCAAATTTAATTGATCTTCAAAACGAATGTCATATATTTTTGGCATTGATCTACACGAAATATTTGACATTCCGTTGGTTTACTGGTTTAATCTTAGCAGGATTAGCTATGATACTAATATATATTTTTACAGGTTTGCAAGTTAAACATGAGCAACAATGACTCACTAGAAGCTGATGGGTTGGGTGCACTTGGGACATACTTGGCTGAATTCGGTGTTGAAGATTGCAGTGTGGCTGGGTGCAGAATTGATGAAAAACAAATGCAGAAATTTGTAAAATCTACACTTGCTTCGACCACAAAGCAAAAGGTTCGAATTCAAGAATTTACTTTGAACCAGTCCTTGACAGGCATGATCCCTGTCTACAATAGTTAGGGATTTAGGTTAGGACATTTGAAGTGTTTATGTAATGTAATAAATTTATGTAATGTTTAATGTTGGATCCACAATGACAAGCTTGATATTTGCTATCTTGAATGTGAATATCGTAATTAGAATATTTGCGCATTAAATACACGAAATATGTTATGTCATTTAATATTAAAGCATTTATTAAGGTTTAATAAAAGATAAGATTTATTTTATCACAAAAAAATACGTTCAGCAAAATTTTTTCAATATATAAAATGAAACTTTCATTAATTTTCCAGGTAGAGCGACTTGACATATCTTACAACAGTTCAATTGGAAGAGGTGTAGTCCATATTGCAGATATCATCAATAATGGCGTTGTAAAAGATATCAATATGAATGAATGCATACTGACTAAAAAACATATTTCAACTTTCAGCGAACACCTTAAGAGAAATGTAAGATATATGATCTTGAATATGCTAAATGATATAATGTAATGAATAAATATATTTATGAAATTTTCCACAATATGGTACCCCAGATAACTCTGGTTTTAAGTAGTCTTAATGATGCTTAAATACTTTAAGAAACAAAATTTTCAAGCACTTTGTTTCATTCAAGTATAAAGTCACCAAAGAAAGATGCAAAATTTTCCGCGCTGTTATTACGATCGGGCTCAACACTGTTGCTTCATATCTCCACTCAATTGTGCAGATTTCATAACAATTCCAAGAGATGTTACTTGTAGAGTGTGTTTAACAGAAATTTAAATTGGTTGATGTAAAAAACACTGTAGTTGCTTATTACATCCTGGGTTGAGCAGTGGATATGGATTAACAAGCCAGGCTTACTGGGATTAGAACCCAAGATCTTCAACTTGGGGTGCCAAAATTATGACCACTAGATCATTGCATCCATTTCCGAGGTGTCCCCATCTATCTGAACTATTCCTTTGGACTTATATTTGATTTTTCATTTTGAGATTAACACCCTCAGCATTGGTGACCGGAATCGATCAGTGACTCTTGAACATATTGAAGCAATTTGTAAACTTTTTCCATATATCTCTGTTTCATTGGTATTGAAGTTTCGTCCAGTCAATCTAGTGTGCAGGAATCGCATGAGGGAAGAACTCCATAACTTGAAGGGAAAAAGTGTAAGTAGCTTTGCCAGTGTTCCCCCACCTCCAAACCCACTACCCATTTGTGGGAGCAAAGCCTTCCTCAATATTTCTAATCATGTTTTAAAAGTGACTGTAGAGCAGCACATTGCTAGAGATCGAAGATTTTGTAGGTGTCTTTTACCACAAATTATATAGTCAATACTTGCTTATCATAGCGCTCTTCATAAAAACAAGTAATGTGATGGATCGTGCTTCCAAGGCCTGTTCCATCAACAGTTCATGCTTAAAAAATATCTATTCTGGTTAGAAGCCTGGTAACCAAACAACTTTACTGTGCCGGCACATTTCAAGTAATGCTTCTTAAGCAAATTTAAAAAGTGAATATGTGAAGTAAAAAGGAATGATCAGCATATTTACCCTACAACCTGTTATTGAAGCTTTTGTAGTATGGATGCTAAGTCCCACCAAATCTAGAATGGATAAATATTTCCAACTAACTTATTTTTTTCTTTACAGAAACTACAGGTTATACTTGGGGATGAAGACATACTAACATGCTGAAGATTAATCACATTGACTGAGACGTTACTGTAAAAAAACTGATAAAAGGAAAATGATTTCCTCTGCAACAATCAATAAGTGGCAACTGAAGCGGGGGGGTCGGGCAAGGCCTTCTCGACTGCAGTTGCGGCTACTTTATCTTGCAGTAGCTCTTTGTGATCGAATGGCCGTTAGTTGGATCCTTTCAAACAATGCCTCGACCTTGCTTAAAAAAATTTTGAAGGTCGAGAAAAATTCAAATTCAATTTATTCAGTGCCACTTCATTTTATTCACCCAAATTTAGGGTGTTTGGGAGACCAGGAACAATATTTTGATAACATCTGCACAAAAACCCTTCTATGACCATTAAATCCCCACTGCCAGTCCAACATTTCAAAAGAATTCATGAGAATATTCATGGTCAAGCCAGATTTTTACACAATTTGTTTAAATTTTTTTTTGAAAGTTATTTTGAAATGAGGACTCGTTTCATTTTTGTTCAGGATGTTTTCTGTTTAGGAGTGCAGTTGGTAATACAACTTTTAGTAGCACTTTGCTATCGAGCGGCCGTTTGTTGGTTCCTATACGGCGGCACTGCTTCTAGCCTTGCTCAGAGTGAATTTTAATAATGGCTGTTTTTTTACAGGATTTAATACAAATAGTCATAAGGGGAATTAACATCTAGGTTAAAACACAATATTAAAAGAATATTCAATATCGAAGATATTGGCTATATGGCCACGGTCTCCCCTCTCACCAGCAAAAAACTTGCAGAATGGACTTCCAAGTTTAGTAAATACTAAAAATTTTCAGGAGCTATTGGAGTGCAGTGAGTTTTATGCTCATTCAGCCAGTTTTTAGTCCCTAAATCCAAATTTTCAAAAACATTTCAAGCCTCCTGTGCGTTTCTGCAGTTATTTTGATATCATATTCGATAAAAACCATATTTTTCATAACAAATATATTGTGCACTGAAGGAGTAGGTGGTTTCACAAACTGGGGAGTTGAATTCGAATGTTTTAAAACAGATTCCGCAGCCCTGGTTGAAAGTACCAAACCAAAAACTATAAAATCGGCGATGAAACTGAAAATTTCAAACGAACAGCGCTCCAAATCTTGTTCGAATCAGCTAACGTGTTATTGTGATGTAAATACCGGTATCGGGTTTTCCAAAATTCCATCTTGCGTTAATCTCCATGATGCAGGTTTGTCGTGACAACGATATTTTGTGAGATACCTAAAATTGTTACTGGTTGATGCAATACCGCGTCAAGTAACAACATGAATGCGTTTTATACCGACCTATATGCCTGGAGTAACATATCGGTAATATCGATTTTTGGCAGCGGTATGCTTGTAAAAATGTTACCAATCCCGTGATGTTTTTCACTCAACTGTACTTTTTGAGGGAGTACGAGCTGGGTTTTTCCAAAACTAATTTTTTGAACCATGTTACCCTACACATTCAATACTTTTTACATTTGATTTATTATTATTAATTCAAATTTGTAATTAAGTAAAAGTAATATTTTTGCACTTCTCATTTTAATTTGATTATTTTATGTAGCATAGTGTTCTGATATCTTTTTTGTTGTTGACAGCGAAATGAAAATTGAATAATTAGGTCATGTATGCTAAATGTTATATTTAGCATTTGCACTTTAACATAAGCTTCTTTTGTTACATCTGAGTAGTCACGACCACAATCTAAATTCAAAATAAAGATAAAACACCTAGTTCACCTAGTATTTTCAAAGTACTTTGTTTATTTTATTTTTGGTAGGTGTAAATGGCATAATAAAGAGAGTGTAGAATATTTATAAATTGAACTATATACAATCTGTGGCACAACTATTTTCTTGAGGATGAGAGTATAAAATGTTTTAAATGTTCAAAAGTTTTTACAATTTAAAATCATTTTCTGTCTACCGCCACATCTGAGAAGAAACACTGCTAATATGATATTACCATTTTGGATTTGATTAATTTTTTCATTATTATTACAATATTTTTTATCATTTGTTTTCTTCTTCTTTTTTGTTCCAAATATGAAATCTCCGGAAAATGAATTTTGGAGTTTGTCTTTTTCAGTATTTCAGTGCTAGATTTCACTTAGGGCTGGACAAAACCGAATCGTTTGGAATTTGAATATTTTTTTTCGAATCGGATCACTAATTCTATGTAAATAACAAACACCCCATTTTCACTATTATAACTTGTCTCCTTCGTGAAAATGAAGAAATTTAAAGTCAATAGTGTATTCTCAATTCACACGAAGAGCAACAATTTTCATATTTCAACGCTGAAATGTTTTCGATTTGGGTCAAATTTGACCAAAATAAAAATCTTAGTTCATTTAACAAGTTTTGTTCCTATGATTCACGATTGAATTGAATAAATCGTGCATCGAATTGATTCGAATTACTGAATAGAATTGTCCAGCTCCAATTTCAGTCAGCAAAATCTTTAGCCTGTGCTACCCACTATGACATCATATTCGGTCACCAGAATTTTTCTTAAATATTGATCTCCCCATTTTATGGTTCTAAGTACTGATGTTAATCATGTACAACTCAACATTTACTTCTTTCTGTTTTATTATATTTCATTGTTTTTTTCAACAGGTTATGGTTGTATTGTGTATGATTGATTACTACAATTTTTGTTTATAAAATTTGTAATTATATATAAATATTTTGCAGATTACTATCACTGTACTAGTATTATTGATATAACTATAAGTATAAAAATATGGGTGACAAAAATAGCCCTGATATGGTCCAAAAAAAAAAATTCAAAGTTTCAATTGAGAGCGATTCAGAACTAGATCTTGTTTATCATTTGACTACACTTTTCAAAAGGAATTCCACAACAGAAATAAAATATAACACATCGGGTGATAGTGTGGAAGATTGTACAGAATCTCTGAGAGACATAATTAGGCCGAAACCCCAGACGAATCAGCCTGTCCAAGGCGTAAATGAAAAGTCTAAAAATCTCACAGATACCTCCAGAATGGAATTGCTATTGAATGTAGCACATTTTTTTCGACACATGCAAGAGAAGAGTATCCCACATGGTAAACTAGACTCTTCTTGCATTTATATTAAAGTCGATGGCAAGCATCTGGCAATTGGTGACAAAACAAAGGCTCCACAAGAAGACTTGAAATGTTTGGGAAAACTTGTCTTGCACGTTCTTTCTAATGGAAAAGTTATTGATGATGAGATGTGTAAGAACAGTTCAACATATGAAAAATTAAAAAAGGATTTTGAAAAGGGAGAGGTGGCAGCATCTGAATTGATATATGTTTATGAAAATCTCATCAAGGAAACTACGACAAATGATGATACAATTCAACAGAATGATCAAACAAATTCAACGAAAAATAAATTAAAATATTTACATGGACTCTTGGATTGCGATGAGCCAAGTTTAGCATATAATTTGATTTTGGACAAACTTTACGCTGGTGCAACTTTTCCTGAAATTTTTTGCCATCCTTTTTGGTGGCCACCAAATAAAAAATGTCAATTTATTTGCGCGGCCTTTGGTTACTTTCGAGAAATTCATGCTTTTGAAAATGGATACAGAGAAGAATACGATGATACACTGCGTGAAAATTATGGGATAGATGGCAAAAATGTTTTTAGCAGAAAAGGGTGGATTAAAAAGCTTGTGATTGATGCGAAAGCTATAGGTGTAATAGAGAGAAACTGTGGCGTAATGATTGGACGACGTACTATACAGTCAGAATCGAAGAATTATCACAAACATTCATTGTATGATTTGATGCGTTTCTTCCGTAATTATTATTGCCATTTTTGGGAACAAAGTGAGCATGTACAATGTGCTTTTGGGAAAGGTGCAGCTGGTTTCTGGAAATTTTTTGCAACAAGATTTCCAAATTTTCTGCAGCATGTGTATGGAAAACTTTGGATTGAAGTAGGAATTGGGCCAGAGTTTGACTTATTTGAAGAACCAGCACCTGAATCCGAATATTTTACTGGTGAAAAATCAATTCAATTCAGATAGGTTTCTTCAGAAGAAAACATTTTGCATAAGCCAAGAACTGTTGTGACATAATAAACAACAGATTTTTGCAATTTATTAACTCCAATCACCACACAGATCACCCAATCAGTTCTCAAATTTTTTACTCCTCCAGAAACAGAATGCATGTCAGCCAAGGCGTCACCACATAAACTGACACCCGAGTCATATATGGTTGACATCTAGTGGCAATAATAGGCTAAAGAACTAATGTAACTTTCAACTTCGTTGTTTTCTTCAACTTCTTTGTTTTTTTCAACTTCGTTGTTTTTTGGTAGTAGTTTTAACTACTTCGTAATTCTATGTCATTAGTATATGCTTTGTGTTATAATATAACACTACCAGCTCTCTGGAAATCTATTCTATTTAATAGTTTTGCGTGCATTGTATAAATATACATATTAGTGAAAGTCAAGATATTGGCTCAGGGTGGCGGTGGCCAATATATTAATATCGGCGTCAAATTCTGATGTCAGTAGGGCTCTACTATATTTATTAAATTACCGTATTTGCCAACAATTGTTCAAGGTATTTTATTAAAATGTTTTTTTGAGATGATAAATATGGAAGAACTTCTTTCAGTTTTTCTATAGGCCAGTTTTTTTGTGAATGGACCTTGTGAGTTACCTGTGAAGTTGCTTTCTGATATAGACACCCGAAGAAAATGGTTTGTCCTCTGGGAAGTTGCTATTGAGCTACCCTGCTGCTTAGGCATCCGAAGAAAGTGGTTGCAGTAACATTCACTGAGCGACGATATTCCAAAGTGGTAAAATCTCATTCTCTTTCGAGTGTTCAAAACATTCATTTTTTTCAGGTGACCAAAATTTTTCAAACCTATCACCACTGCTTGCTATTTCATATCGTCAAATATCGCCCATTTGGTAAATTTTCATTTGATTTTTTTTCTTCGGGTGTCTCCGTAGCTGACATTCTGCCAGCCTGCTCCATGATAGACCGGTCACTGGAAGATTGTTGCTTTAAAAATTGTATGGTGAACAGCATCAAAAAACTCCAACATTTTGAATCCTTTTTTGATTGAAAAGACCAGATTCCGCAGCCCTGGTTGAAAATAACAAAAACTGGAAAATCTGTGACTTTGTGATGTTTCCAGATTTTGCTTGAAACTGAAAATTTCAAACGACCAGCGCTTCAAATCAGCTAAAGTGTTATTGTGATGTAAATGCCGGTATCAGGTTCTCCAAAATACCGTTTAATCTTCATGATGCAGGTTTATCGTGACAACGGTATTTTGTGACATACCTAAAATTGTTACTGGTTGGTGCAATACCACGTCAAGTAACAACATGAATGCGTTTTATACCGACTCATATGCCTGGAGTAACATACCAGTAATATTGACTTTTTTGCAGCATTATGCTGGTAAAAATATAACCAATGCCTCTCATCCCCCGTAATGTTTTTCAATTAAATGTACTTTTTGAGGGAGTACGAGCTAGGTTTTCCAAAACTAATTTTTTGAACCATGCTACCCTACACATTCAATATCTTTTTACATTTGATTTATTATTATTAATTCAACTTGGTAATTTAGTAAAAGTAATATTTTTGCACTTCGCATTTTAATTTGATTATTTTATGTAGCATAGTGTTCTGATATCTTTTTTGTTGTTGACAGTGGAATGAAAATTGAATAATTAGGTCAGGTATGCTAAATGTTATATTTAGCATTTGCGCTCTAACATAAGCTTCTTTTGTTACATCTGAGTAGTCATGAGTCTAGAGATAGGCTGATGTATCGGTATCGGCGATTTTTGTAGTATCGATATCGGTACTGGTATCGGGAAATTTTCATCACCGATACCGGATACATCTTTGCAACGGAGCGTACAAATACTTTACTGATAATAAATGTAAAGAACTCGCATTCCACTGCTCTCAAAAATAATTAAAACGGGGCATGTCTCGCGGGAACAATTTTACTTACACTTAGAATTTATTAAATAAAACCCATCAATCCACTCACTATATGCTCTTTTTGATGCAGAAAAAGGTGTTAAGGTCGCACTACACGTTTGCGTAGGTTGCGTTTTTTCCTGTTTTGGTTTACGCAAGCGCAATGCTCTACATGCATCTCCTTACGTTTTCCAATGAAACAGAACGGCTTGCTATGAAAGCTACTGCAGAGTGCTTGTTTCTTTTTTGCGTTTGTGCTTTGTACGCATGTGAACACGATTAATGCAAAGAAATGCAGGCGTGTATTGCCGTTATTATTTTGCAACGCATCGGTAAGACAACTTCATGTGTATTGTGGCCTTGGCCTCCGTGAGGTGACACGTTAGTTGTGTAACCACGAACATTTGCACTCAATCTTTGGACCCATGTATGCTTGAACGCAGCGACAATTCAGTATATTTTCATCCATAAAAGTTTGCACTCAAATGGATGCGAGAGTTCAACGGTACAAACGTACGTAGGCGCACACATACGTGAGTGCAAATATAACAAGGGCATAAGTATACGGATACAAAAAGGCTTTTAACATATTTAACAAAGTACTCGGTATCGGTATCGGAATTCAAATTACGAAGGTATCGGTACTCGTATCAGTATCGGCGAAAATTTTGGTATCGGCCCATCCCTAGTCATGACCACAATCTAAATTCAAAATAAAGATAAAGCATCTAGGTAAAAGTACCTAGTTCACCTAGTATTTTCAAAGTACTTCGTTTTTTTGGTAGATGTAAATAGCATAATAAAGAGAGTGTATAATTTTTATGAATGGAACTATATACAATCTGTGGCACAACTATTTTCTTGAGGATGAGAGTATAAAATGTTTTAAATGTTCAAAAGTTTTTACAATTTAAAATAATTTTCTATCTTCCGCCACATCTGAGAGGAAACACTGATAATATGATATTACCATTTTGGATTTGATTAATTTTTTCATTATTATTACAATATTTTTTTATCATTTGTTTTCTTCTTTTATTTTTGTTGCAAATATGAAATCTCCTGAAAATGAATGTTGGACTTTGCCTTTTTGAGTATTTCAATGCTAGATTTCACTTTGGGCTGGACAAAACCGAATCCTTTGGAATTTGATGATTTTTCTCGAATCGGATCGCTAATTCTATGTAAATAACAAACACCCCATTTTCACTATTATAACTTGTCTCTTTCGTGAAAATGAAGAAATTTAAAGTCAATAGTGTATTCTCAATTCACACGAAGAGCAACAATTTTCATATTTTAACGCTGACATATTATTGATTTGGGTCAAATTTGACCAAAATAAAAATCTTAGTTCATTTAACAAGTTTTGTTGCTATGATTCACGATTGAATTGAATAAATCGGGATCGAATTGATTCGAATCACTTAATCGACAAACTTTACGCTAGCGCAACCTTTTCTGAAATTATTTGCCATCCATTTTGATGATCACCAACTAAAAAATGTCAATTTATTTGCGTGCCCTTTGGTTACTTCCGAGTAACTCATGCTTCTGAAGATGGCTACAAAAAATATATATAATGATATACTGCGTGGAACTTATGGGATAGATTCAGTAAAACCATTTTGCAAAAGCCAAGAACTGGACAACAATTTGATATAATAAAAAAACAAACTTTTTATGAGTAGATTTTCTTTTTAGCTGATTTCATTAAAAATAAAGCAAGCTTTACTTCACTCTTCGCGATTTTTGTTTTACATTTTAAGCTTATCACCGGGTTGTACACCTCATGATATGCAAGTAATATTAAGCTGTAGTTGACATAAACTCCCAATTTGTGAAGGTGGCTGTTTCCTTCTTTCAAACATTGCAGTCTAGTGCGTGGAAGGTTTATCAGCCATATATCTGCCTCCGTGGTTATTTTTTGTACATATCACCCAATCAATTCTCCAATTTTTCACTCTTCCAGAACCAGAATGCATGTCAGTCGTGGTGTCATCACATAAGCTAACACCTAGGCCATGTGTGCTTGACCTTCAAAGTGGCAGTATGAGGCCAAAGAACTAATGTTCATGTCATGCTTTTGGTAACTTTCAACCGTGTTTTTGGTAGTGGTTTGCTACTTCGTAATCCTATGTTATTGCTATATGCTATGTGTTATATTATAGCACTGCCAGCTCTCTGGAAATCTATTCTATTACATAATCTTGTGTACATTGTATAAATATACATATTTGTGGGAGTCAAGATACTGGCTCAGAGTGGCCGATATATCAGTATCGGCATCGAATTTCGATATTGGTAGGGCTCTACTATATTTATCAAATTGTTTGCCAACAATTGTTCAAGTTATTTTATTAAAATGTTTTTATGAGATGATAAATACGGCTAAACTTCTTTCCGTTTTTCCATACGCCAGTTTTTATCATGAATGGACCATGTGAGTTACCTGTGGAGTTGCTGTCTGATATAGACACCTTAGACACCCGAAGAAAATTGTTTGTACCCTGTGAAGTTGCTCTTAAGCTACCCTGCTGCTTAGGCATTCGAAGAAAGTGGTGGCAGTGGCATTCACTGAGTAACGATACTGCATGGCAAAGTGGCAAAATCTCATTCTTTTTCGGGTGTTCGAAACGGTCATTTTCTTTAGGTGACCAAAACTTTTCAAACCTATCAACACTGTTATTTCATATCATCACATATCGCCAATTAGCTAAATTTTCATTTGATTTTTTCTTTCTTCGAGTGTGTCCGTAGCTGACATTCTGCCAGCCTGCTCCATGACGGACCGATCACTGGAAGATTGTTGCCTTGAACATTGCATGGTGAAAATAGAATAAAAAAGAATCATTCATCAACATTTTGAATCATTTTTTTAATTAAATAAAATGCCTCAGGGCAACCAAAGAAAGGCAAACTTTTGTCTATCGGACCATTTTAAGAATATTTGTTGAAACGTGTTGAAGTGAAGCACAACTGCACTTTATATCTTTTATCATTTTAATTTTTTTAATTAAAGATAGAAAGATATATCCTGGTGTTTTTTTCATACTACAGAAGTGGCTAGGCACAAAAATTGGCTCATATAAACTTACTTTGCGTGTATTCATAGGGTCTGTTTTGGGGATTGTCCTATCCTATCTCCTGCAAATCGATAAATGCAACTGAAGGAAAATGATAAGTGTTATACTTTTATCATCGCCCAGGGAAGATAATACACGATGCGTTTTAATATGGCCTTTTAGTTCTGTTTTGGATTTTTCAGATTAATAGGCAACCTCAACCTCCTCTGTTTGTTGTTTATAAGATGTTTGATTCAAGTATCCGATTCGCAGAAATGGTGAAATTCTAAAATAAAATATATTATATCAGTTTACTTACTAATTTTTTCAAGTAAATAAGCCGAACAAGTTTCAAATTGAGGTAAGAAATGGTAGACGATTTTATGATCGCCCAGGGTCAGGCCAGATTTTAACTACACTTTACTATCAAACTATTGCGGATAAGTTCGAGCATTCAAGTATTTCCCTTAACTAAATGAGTTCCGAGACTGATATTGTAACAATTTACACTATTTGCCCATTGCGCTGTACTGATTTGAAGTGCGGTAGTTTGGTCAAGTTCGTTTGCTTATCACACTGAAGCACCACACACAGCGGGATTCTAGCTGGGGAGTTTTATTGGGCTATATCGCTAATTATGAGGGTGGTAACTCAGCTTGAAACCAGGAATTAAGCTACCGGTAAACATAAAACGACATTTAAAAACATAAAATGACATTTTCAGGCCGAATACATGTAACTCGCATTATTCTATCTTGTGTTAGCGTCTGCACTTTTTGGAATAAAATTTTAAAACAGTTTTATTTTTTAGTCAAGTTCAATTTCATCACGTTTCAAATATTGACTATTAGGGCATCGTGTACACCTTTTTGTCAATACCTACCAAATATGGAATTTAACATATACATTCTGCACTTATACCGAGTTGGCTTAATTAGGAACACGATTCGAACTGCGCATTCTGGTAATCCTGACGTAAGTTCGAATCCTGTGAGGGGTGATGGTCATACGCGAGTGGTCTGCTGAGGTAAGCAAACGCGTGTTACTTTCTTCGAAGGTTTCTATCCGTGACACATTTTTAAACTTTACTTTAGGTTTTGTGTGCTTTCCTGAGAACTCTGTAATGTGATATCTTTATTGTATCGCCTTTTGTGTCGACAGAGATGTCGAAATTAACTATGTCTGTGCTAGACGCCTCGACATTGCACGGTGATTTGGGTAGGAATCGCATATGGCTTTCTCAACCAATTGGGTTCATACACAGAAAAAATGAGCAATATATTATTACTTCTACATGCTGCCATATAAGATGTAATTTCAGAAAGACTACGGTCAGAATATTTGCAACTGAGATTTCAAACGCACTAAGATTCCTTTATTATTACTTGTTTCAATATGTCATTGTACGCAACAATTATGGTGGTTCCCAAACTCACAAAATTGGCACTGGGTTGGCTTGGAACATATACGTAAATTCCACTGCTTAATCAGCGATACTAACAGACTAATTTGCCCGATTGTCTAGATCAGGGTTTCCCAAAGTGGGGTCCGCGCACCCTTAAGGGTCCGCAAAGACTGCACAGGGGTTCCCTGGCTATATGACAAAATAGAGAAAACATGCTTGACATTATACGGTGCCGTACGTCCATTGTCGCAGATGAATGCCGCTGTGATTCGTTACTAAAATAAATTATTCAAAAAATGTTGGGTCTTGTCAATCCCAAATATTTAAAATGAATAAACACGTCTTGACAGTTGCTCTATCTTAAAATTGTATTCGGCGTCTGTGACGCAACAATCAATCGTATACGGTGTATGTTTGTCAGGAATGTTTGCTGTATAGTTACAAGGCTAACCTGTTTACCGGTTAGCTAACTGCAAGTCTATGTAGTTCGAGCATTAAAATAGATAGCCCAATAGGTGATCAGGTTATGAAGTTCTAAAGATTTAATTTTTGTACGAATTGGCCTTAGGCCTAGCTTAATGAGCGGCTAAAGCGATAACCTGTTGCAAAAGGTTGTGCAGAAATAAATTTGTCAAACGTGTACCGGTAGTCAGCTGCAGTGCCACCTCTGCGATTTTTCCAATATCCACACTGACAGGGATATTTTTTACAAAAATAAAGAGAGAATACCGGTCCAGACTTTTCATAGACTCTGAATTGCGAGTTTTCTTGTCAACTCCTAGAATCGACAAGTTGTGCAGTAAGAAGCAACCCCATCCATCCCATTGATGTTGTCATTTCGATTAATAAACACGATTCAGTGTTAATTTATTTTTATTTGTATTAACCTTTATCGCTGGTTAGGCGGAAAATTAATGGTGCATAAAATTGGGGCCCGCAAATCACTACATTTACAAATGGGGTCCTTTGCCCAAAAAGTTTGGGAAACCCTGGTCTAGATTAATCCCTAACATTAATGGTTGACTGCTCAGTGTTGTATTTACAGCTGAAATCTTTCGTCATTCCTAAGTACATACTCTAAATTGAATGATTATCAAGTTCACTATTTTATTTTCTGCAATATGCATTATGCAGAATGACATACAGCACATGCACTGTTCAGTGTAGGTATCCTGCACCGGTATAAATATATAATATATTATTTGGCCGCAGTAGCGTGATGAAAGCAACAACAGCTGTCGAGAGTAACAACTATTGAATGTCTCACCTATTTTTGATTTATTATAAATTCTCATCAAAAATGACCTTTGACTTTCATTTAATTAGTGGGCGCGATGGCCTAGTGGTTAAACATGTAGGCGTGCATCGCAGGCGGGTTCAGCTCGCTAATCTGTGACCACCGCTCGACCCAGGGTGCAAGCCGAACAGGAAAAGATCATATCTTTGTAGATCTTTGCAATTGTAACCCTGTCCATCTATGAGTGGCCGCCGTTTCAGGGCCCTCGGTCAGGGCTATCCACTCTCTAAGAAGTGGTTATAAAAAATTTTGCCTAATTTCAAATGTAAACCAAATATGATTGCGCTACATAAGTATCGATTTGCTTCACAGGACGCGGTCAAATTAAAAAAAAATGAGGCTAAATCATGTTCTGCACATATCATTTTGTGATCAGAATGAGTTTTTTATTTTTATAGCAAAATAAAATATTCTAAAATCGCGCCCGATCCGTTAAAATGTTCTGAAAATTAAGATTATCTAACCTGTATGTGGCTAAATAAGTAAAACAGCACTGAGAAGTTCATCCTTTTTTTGGTCGGCGAGAGAACATGGTACTATGCACTCCTGTAAATACGCTATTGGCAGTGACAAATATCATTGTTGTGGAATCTATACACTGTGGAGCCCTCGTAAAATAAGTGACTTTCTGAATACCGAGAAAATATCCAAAAACAGTGTGCATCGAAGCGCGGTAAGTTTGTGCCTACAATTCGCAAAATTAAATATTGGCTAATCTGAAGAAGTCAGTCAAAACAATTTTTGTTAAGTATGTGTCACTGAGGGATCGCGTCGATGAGACTTCAGGAAGTCGACCAGCAATATACGATGTCCTTGATAATGAAATACGAAGTAGGCAATGGAACGAGTTCGCGCGTTGTGTGCTTGGATTAAAAGACAATATCATTCAAGACATAAAACATGATTATCAAGAAGAGGGTATACGAGAGCAGAAATATAAAATGTGTCGAAAATGGGAGCAACAATTTAGAGGCGGAAATCTTCTCCAGACTTTTAACAACAAAGTTTAACGTTTTCTGCCACCAGGAACACCACCATTTAGGCGTACGCATCGGCAAAGTAATCTACCCAAATGAAAGCACGCATACGACGTTACCAAAATATTTTCCGCTCGCCCCTTAAAATTTTTCGGCAACCACCGGGATTTTGGGCTGCTTTATCGTGATATGCAATAAAACGCATTTTATTAAGTAACTTTTTTGCCTGCAGCGCTCATTATATCGTTATAGTAATCTCCCTCTTTTAAAGGTTCGTAATACGCCACTCACTATAAATGATAAATTTCGTTTCAAAATTGACCAGATTCGCTCATGTAGCGCCAAATGATGATAATGTTTAAAAAAAGTACTGACAGGCCATTTTTCTGTTTTTGGTGGTCGACGAGGACGAGCACCATACGAATACTTATTTGCAAGTTGAAATTTCCCATATCTTCCAAATAATTTATCCCCAATATAATGATCGTAGATATGTTACTGAACTTTTTTTTCAATTGTTTTCAACTAAAATCAAATGAACCGGTTCCAATACTCAAGGATGCCGGCGAGATGATACTGCGGCTTATACTTTTCGTTAAAACTTCGACCACATAGTTTTTCTCCCGAAAGAAATTATAAGCACTGCATAGTGTGAAAATTGTTGCGTATTTGCGCAGTAAAGCACTCACTTTTTACACTGAAAGACAATTTCTTGAAAGAAACAAAAATATGCTTTTTTAAATTTGCTTCCGCTGATGCGCTTGTTTTGTCATAAAAACGATCATTGTTGGAAAGTTTAGGTCAAGTCAAGTTCAACTTTATGATGAAGAAATTTATTACGAAAAAAAGAAAGTCAAACGAAGGCGATCATGATGCAGAAGAGGCTGTAAACATAAGAAGCACAAGTAAAAAGAAAGGGAAAACTCGCCTTTACTGTTACAGTTGACTATAGGCATCTTTCTGATAAACCGCGAATATATTTTGAGAGAATCTTAGCTGAGAGGAAACAGCAAAGTCAGACGTTCACAAAAGTTTTCAAAGTATCGACCAAAGCTAAAGAGACCAGTTCTTCAGTAGCAGAAATCATTGCTAAAAACTCACACGGAAACAAAGCATTATCTTTCCTGCTTGCAGTGCAATTAACAAAACGATGCCTGGAGATAGGGCTGAGGAAGAAATAAAAAAGATTCCCTTGTCAAATAATACCATTTGTAGACGAATTTATGATATGTCTGCCGACATAGAAAATACAGGCATTACTTCGGTGAATAAAAGCAAAATTTTTTCAATGCAAGTCGATGAATCAACGGACATCGGTGGGAAAGCCCAGTTACTGGTATTTAACCGGTATGTCAATAATGAAAAAATAACAGAGCAGTTTTTTTTGTTGCAAAGAACTTAAAGAAACAACCACTGGTCAAGATATTTTCGACACTTTGAATAAGTATCTGAAAGAAACGGAGTTATCTTGGAAACAGTGTCTATTAATTTGCACAGATGGAGCTCCGTCGATGGTTGGGTCAATAAAAGGATTTGTATCGTTAGCAAAACGGGAAAATAGTGATATTATACCAAACACACTGTTTTCTTCATCGCGAAATGCTTGTTGGAAAAACATTAGGTTCAGACCTAAATGATCTGTTAAACAAAGTTGTCAAAATGGTCAACTACATCAAAAGTAGACCACTTGAATCACGTCTATTTGCGAAGCTTTGTAAAGAAATGGGCTCAACCTATCCTAATCTTCTGTTGCATACCTATCGGCGAGTTCTGGATAAGAGTTCAAAACGAATATCCTTGCGTTGGAAAGAAAGCTATCGTGCTTTTGCTTCAGTTTTCCACGTCATACCTATGCGGGAGTGGATTTTCCGTTTTGACCATAAAAACTGAAAACGAGAACGACTACTTATTAGTGCCACCAGGTCAAAACAGTTGGGAACCACTGCTGTGGACATTCGGTCGAGTTTCATTTGTGGCTCATTTTTGACAAAAAAAAAAATGATGTTTTTTCCATGCATGCATGAATCAGAGACGATATGACATGACCGATTCGACAATATCATTGAGTTTCCTAGGTTTTGATAATTTTTATTGGTATATTCGAAGAAATATATTGACCAACTAGCAAAAATAATATGGCAACTGCTAAGCCCTGTAGTATTTCCTGCGTGTCGTAAGAGGCGAATGAAAAGAAACTGTTTTGGCCATCGTCGAGGGCTGATGTAACTTATTACACTTTGACATGGCGGTTCAATTACGCTTAGTATGTTTTTCGTTTAGAGTGCAGTTGCTGATACTAATTTTTCTTGTAGCTCTTTACTATTCAGTGGGCATGAGTCGTTTACTTTTAGACAATGTTTCCGGCCTTTATCAGGGCGAATTTCAATAAAAATAGTAACATTTGACTCTTGGGTGAAAGGGGTCTATCTCTCCATTCCAACCTTAGGTAGGCTACTCCCTCCGCCCGTTCCCCCGATTCGGCCACCGGTAAAATCCTCGCCCATTAACAGAAATTTAACACGTTTATATTGAAATACAACTATAAAACCTTTTTGGCCAATTGCGGGGTATAGAATAGAACGCATTGCCGAGGCGCGGTTCATCAACTGTCCATACTTGGCGTAAATGTTATCAACATAAGGCGATTTCGAACTTTATAATTATACAATGTACGATACGATGTAGCCAATCAGAAAAGCTACTGTACCTTTTCAGATTATGACAAAATTTGGAGTACATAAAAAAGCTCCAAATCCAACAATTATTTTTAAAAGGATTAAACTGCTGTTACTACAATTTCCTCAGTCGGAAAAATCATAATTATATTTGGAAAAATGTCAAAGGAAAGGTTTTGACAAGCACGATCGTGTTACAGATGACCCGCGCCTCAGCGTATTCCTAACAAAATCAAAAATTTTTGACCAGGTCATTCATATATCAGTATTGATCATTTTAAATCTTTTTGCACAGTTTTGTGTCTACAAGACACACTTAAAAAGGACATTTCAATCTTCTAGCAGCAGATATCACTAAGTATTGCTCATCTGCTAAATTCTCTGCTGATGGCACGCGTTTTATTCGAGTGTCAGTCAGTATTCACCAAGCAACAGACAGTAGCTTGTCCAATAACTAACGAAGGTGTCGAACATTTTATAGCCACTCATTTGAGCGGAATGTGCCGGTGGCCAATTAGCGACGTACAAGGTTAGTGATGTTGGCAAGATCAAAAAAATTGCGGCCGAATCATAATGGGTGCCGCACATAACATTTTATACCCAGTACGAGCTGCTAAAATCGCACCGGAGCCGTGAAAATGTTTGGAAAATTAAGATTCTCGAACCTTAGAGCACTTAGAAGGCCATTTGTTTCAGGGCGAGAGAGGTGAGGTACATGCTACCCCCCCCCCCCCCCCCCCCCCCCCTCCCCGGAAAACGCTATTGGCAGTGACCAATACCATTGTTTTTGAACGTATACACTGTAGAGCCCTCTTAAAATAATGCTTGAGTCCCTCAATAGGAAAAATTGTGTCAAAACATTTGTTTAAGTAGTGTGCGTAACAAAATAAATTTCCGATTAGGTAGCGTATCTCAGTGAGAAAAAATCGTTTAAATGTATTTTGAGTAAAGATTGTGACTGGCACTAATGGCCTACTTATTATATATATTAAAAAAAGCATTTTTGCGCATTAACGTGAAATCACATTGACATAGTTTACGAATAATTTTGGTCCAATTTGTTAATTCCCCATCATATCACCCATACTATTCTGCGCGAAAGTTCTGATTGGGATATACCATTTTCAATGTTTACGCGGTGTTTATCCTATCTTTTCTGGCCGGTGAGTCAAATACGTTAATTACGTTAGTGAGTCGGGGTTATAGATTATATTTTGGAAGGACATTATGTTGTTCACATCTTTAATGACATATATTTGTACTCATGTTCACTCCCAGTCTGTAGTAGGTACGCGTAAATTTTAAGAAATTCAACCAAATTTCCCACTTCCTTGATCACACAGGGATTACATAATATTTTCACTAAAAAGTGATTGCCCTGCATAAATTTACTATTTACACGAACCCCTAGCTTGAAGCGTATTCGCAACGCTTTTAGCGATTGAGATAACAGGACACTCCAGTCATATTTCACGTTCATAAGCTTTCAGGGGTGGGGGCCCAAAAGATTCTAGACATTATTTTAAAATTTCACTATATGCTAAATTTTCGCGCGCCTTCGGCGGAGATCTTTATTTTATACGTTTTTTGTCCCAAAATGGAGATTTGCCCAAATCACATTTGAGGGGAAAGGTAAAATAATTATATTTTGACTTTCCAAAGCCCTCCTACACGGTTTTAGACCTTTCGCCGCCCTGTCTCTGGTTACGAATTTCTCAACCAAGCATTTCGATCCACATTAATAATCATTTGAACAACTCGTCAAAGACCTCAACTTCCGACTAGTAAACGGTATTCACCTTCGGCTAGGTAGGCTACTGGTATATAACGGATTTGATTCGCCTTGAGTTTGAGCTGTATTATCGGCTTTTCTCTCGCAGAACACGAGTTTCATCCTATCCCACCCCGGTCATAAATTTTATTTTGTAAAGTATGAATCACAGATAGATCGCGCCTCTGTGGCGAGATCCATTAATTGCTCATTAAGTGATTTGACCATATTTTTTCTGACCGTTATACCGTCAACGTATACAAAATGATGCCCGGCGTTTCGGATTCCTATACAAAACTCCCGCCTCTGAGAATTTCGTATACAAAATGGCGTCCAACCAGTGGCGCGCTTGAGATCTTTCGATGATCAAAATATGACAGCATAACGGGCGCGGAAGGCTAAAAATGTTAAAAACTATCAATGCAATATAAAAATAAAACTTAAATTTTGTTCAAAACTATTTCATTTTAAGCATATTCGACTTACATCATTTACAAAATTTCGTTGCATTTTATGGCACAGGTAAACTTAAGCTGTAAGCTAACCAATTTTTGTATAGTGCCAGATATTACGGTACTAGTGAAATTGCCATCTTTCCCTTTTTTTTGAGAAAAATCACGCCCTCCTAGTAACCAAAAGGACTAATCTGTAATATAGCAAAGTAAAATGGGCTGTATCTGGTATTTGCGCAGTGTGTAACAAGTATCCGAAGGTCTGAGCAGGCACGCCTCTACCAATCAGCATGGGAAATCCCAGATACCTCTGAAAGCTAGGTACTATCTTAAATTTTTATGATAAAAAAGAATATTTGCTGGAATGCATAGTGATGCAAAGTGATGATGCAAAGCAGAGTGATACAAAACCAATTATTTAGTATATATATTTATATTCGCTCTTTAAATATGGTTGGGAGCAGCACTTATCAATAGCTATCTGTAGATAAGGTTAAAAACGCTTTGATGAAAATATTTTAAGAGGGACGAAGTTTGAGGTTTATGAGGACTTCTGCAAACAAATAAAAAAGGGATTATCTCACAAGTCAAATTTATTGATTCAAATCAATGTGACAAAATTTGCAATTTGTGTGAAGTCGAGATTTTATGATCTTCAATCTTTGTTGATGCTTCACAATTGCTTTAACAAACAATAAAAAAGTAATAGATCGTCTAGAGCAGGCACCATTTTGCATTCAATACGCTCTACCATACTGCATAGCAGTTCTGAGTTTTGTCCGAAATGCAGAATAGAATGTTTCCACTTAGGGTATGGTTGGTAGTTTCACCGTAGCGCAGCTTTATGACATTTAATGTTAAGTGATTGTCAGCTTTCATTCAGGACTTACTACAGCGACAAAAAAGAAAATTACCCAGTTTCATGCGTATGTATGTTTATTCATCTCAAAATAAATACGTTATCAATAACAAGGACTGAGGAGGTGTACAGTGTATGTAACTATTGGTACGGTACCTAATCACAGTATGATTCTTCAGAATAATAATAAAATAACGATGTATCATGTGCAAGGAACCAGACCTGTTGCACACGGATATATGAAAATCTGCATTGCATTTAACCTATAATCTACATGTGGAGTAATTTACTAGGCGAATCCTAGATTATCATTTATCATAAATTCCAACGCAGTCCACACCTCCTGTCCATTTGAGAATAAAGAAGGCAGGTTCATAATTGTAATAACCAACATATTTATGGATACGCATGTCAAGAACGTGTCCGAAATCTCGTCATTTGAATGGCCACGCTGTGAGTCATGAAACTGGTTTTACACAAGAAAATTTGTTTAATGCAAAGAAATGAGCGAAACTTGTGATCATTTGACCAAATATTTCGGGTTAGTAGTATTCATTTTGTTATTCGAGCCTGACTGAAAATGATTTTCCATGGTCAATAAACAACCATAAATGATAGTGAACAATGAACGAAAACTACATATGATTTTCTGAGCAGTACTTAATCGTAATAAAGTTTTGATTTTATCACAACTTTTTTTATTGATACTGAAATTTATTAATACATTGTTACAAAAAATGGCCTATTGAAATAGTTTTTTATCCCATATATTCTGTTCCCAGTCTCTTCCCGAAACAACCAAGTTGGAATTGGTATCTGCATGCGATGTTCTTGGTTCGCCTCAATGTCAAGCTTTTGTATTCTTCACTTTTCTCCCTTGCGAAATAAGAAATGAAATCCTATCCTAACCATTTTTTAGAGAATAGCAGTTGCGTAACTGAATACTGACTTTCATTTTCTCTGTTTTAACAGTAACTAGGTAATTGCTACAACATAGAGATCAAAATGTCATCAAACATTCATGTGGAAAAATCTACAAATTCATCGATTAATTTGACAAACAAAATGAGATTTCTGAATTTGTCGGAAGTGAGTTTGGAATAAAAAATTTTGAAATCAATGATATCAAAGCAGACCATGGTGGCATCACAGAGCGGAGGTAACAAACAATATGCTTGTGAATGAGAAGGCAAGGACCTGCTGCGACACAGCCCTGGCCTAGGGTTGAGCAGCAAGCTACTTCAGTAAAACAATATGGGCTGTAACACAACAAGCTGAGGAAGAACCAAAAGCTTTTGTAAATGCAGGTCCAATTCCATATTCAGATCCAAGAAAATTTTGAATGCCGAATTCTAGAAAGGATCAATTTTCAGGAATACAACTTGATAGCGAATCCGGACCATGGGACGAAGTAACTTCCATCAATGTTAAAAAGTGCACTTTATCCCAAATCGATTCTATCAAAAAAATCCAAAATCTAAAGGTTATGTCCTCGTTATTCATAACAATTTCAATGGTGAAGATAATGAGGGATGGGTGCAGGCATTGACGTCGAAAACCTTCGACGATTATGGATCGAACTAGATTGCAAAGTTATTGTGAAGGAAGATTTGAAAGAAGAAATACGTGCTACATTGAAAAAAGTTGCTCAGTCATCGAAGATTTCTGAATATAGCTATTTGGTGATTTTTGTGATGTCACACGGTGATAAAATTGACGGCAAAGAAGTTATCCTTGGTGCAGATCATGCCTATGTTGGTGTTGATCAAATTTTATCACAATTTGACAATGCCAAATGCAAAGGACTAGTAGGTAAACCAAAACTGTTTTTTCTCCAATTTTGTCGAGGAAAAATAATTGACACAGGCAATGTATTGGCCTGCCCTGATGATAAAACAGAGGATCTATTCAAGTCCCTCAAACAGCGTTTTCCTTGTGGTGAAATTGCTATGGCCGATAGTACACATCGAAGCGTGGTATCCCGCTCTGATATGCTTATATCATATGCTACACAGTCCGGATTTGCAGCGTTTGAGAATAAAAAAGGCAGTTGGTTCATAAATGCTATAGCTCACATATTTATGAAATATGCATGTCAAGAACATGTCGGAGATCTCATGATTCGAGTGCGTAACGCTGTGAGTAGTAAAACCGGTTTTACACAAGTAAACACTAGATTTGTTTCATGCAAAGAAATGAGTGAAACTTGTGATCTTCTGACCAAAAAATTATTTCTTTTTCCTGGGCATGTTGAAGATGATATTTTGGATTAGTAGCATTTATTTTGTTATTAGAGCTTGATTGAAAATGATGATGGTCTATAACTATATTTAGTCATTTTCAACAATAACTAATTTTGATTGTAATCTAACACATGCATTATTTAGAAGAGAAAAATTGGGCTCTACTGGATCCTTGTGAATTATCTTCTACCCCCAGACTGTATTCCTCAACTATCTTGCCACTCAATACATTCAAAGAAATTGGCTTTCATCAGAAAAAAATTTATCGACAATGCATTATTTTTGAAAAAATCATTCAACAAACGCTTAAAAGGCAACTAAATAGGCAATAAAATATATCACAAAAGAAATAGCACATAACCGTAAATAAACCCTTAGTAAAATAGACTTGATGTTACAATATGAAAGATATACAGATTCTCATATGTATAATCTTGATAGAATATACCATTTTATGGAGCAGAATTTACTGAGAAATCACTCCCGGTGATATGATTTCAATATAGCCACTTCGTTGAGTTGATCACCCCGATCAAGGCCATGTATGAGCCGCCACTTATAGACGGACAGGGTTAGAATTGCTGGAAAAATATGATTCTTTCGTGTTTGGCTAAGCCTACCAAAGTAATTACACCCTGGGTTGAGTAATGCGCTTGAAGCAACGAGCCTGTACTCGAACCCGAGATCTTCAACCTGTGATGCCAACATGTTAAACCACTAGGCCATCACGCCCACAAAATCAGTGACTCCTAGTTAGCGAAAAACATATTAAGAAAGACTGGGCATATGTTAATAGTTTTAAAAAAAATAACATAAAATTTAAAGCTTTTCTTGTACCTTTATTCAAAAAATTATCAATTTGTGTCATTTATTAATCTTTGTGTACATTATGAATAAAAATGCACTTTTCTGCACAATGATTTTGAATAATTATTTTTAAAACGATGTTGATATGCAACTTTTTATGATCTCATTTTAGCCCAATTGGTCCTGTTGTTTCAATACTTGGTCAATACTTCCTTTTCATAGTTCATTTTTTTCTATCCTATGTACTCCTCGAAACCGATATTTTTTTGGAAATGAATATTTCAAGAATTCCCGTCATCTTGTGGCAGGCGGTTTTGTATTTTTTTGTACATTCTATAATATTGAATTCTGAAGTTAATAATTTTAATTTGAATACTTTTTTTTAATAATTTGAATACTTTTTGAAAAGTTCAATTTTTTTCCTATGCTTTTGGTGAACAACATTCTTACACCACCACTGTTTGTCAATACGTCTTTTGATGTATAAAACTCTCATCTGTACTTACACTTCGTATATCTTCAATGATGAAATTTTTTGAGCCCCTCAGGAGATACATCATAATTGCACCAATCCTCTTTATGCAAGGTTTTGGTTGACTTTTCATTATTTTAAAATCAGTCTCAAGGTAGTTTTCTCGGTCATGTAGTAGATTTTTTACAATTATTGATGTTTATTTTTTCCTATTACACCAATATTAAAATATTTCTAGTCCAAAACTGTAACTAATTGTGTGATATTTGCACAAATATGCTTTTGTGAAGTATGATTCATCAACGGTCCACCCATCATTGGGTTATGGTTGGCAAAACCTTTCTATTATTGCAGGTGCTTTAGTTCAAACCAGAATGGCATAATATTGATTTTCTTCAGGTGTGCGAAATGTTCATGTCATTTGGACAAAAAAGCTTTAAAACCATCGACACGGCTATTTGATAGCAGCATTGATGATTTTGAACCTTTTTATACAGTTTGGTCTTAAGAAAAGATATTCAAACCTAGTCACATATATATTATGAAATATTGACCATTTCGTTTGATGACAGTGATTGGATAGAGTATACATACGTCATTCTTTCAGTCTGTTTTAAACGATTTATTTTTCACTGTCATTTATTTACCTTGCAACTTTTCAAATAAATATTGTTTTCCTCTCGTGATTTGATAAATGAAATTATGATATATTTTTTAACTGCTATTGATCCCTGTATGAAAGCTTTTAACACGATTCTATGGCAAAACGCATATTTTGTGAGTGTTCCAGTAGGATGTCTTTGTAGTAGTTTTTTGTATTATTTTATAAAGTATTGGCTTCGAATAAGCAGTCTTGCGTTATTTGATACATATGTTTCCATTTTCATTAAAATTCACTCCAAGGCCTCTAAAAACTCCAAAAACGGCCTCTAGAAGGAAACTGCTATGGACATTTTTGCAAATAAGAGCTACTACTCATTGTAGCATTTGCAACTGCACTCAAGTAGGAACATCCCAAACGGAACTGAGCCATTATAGTAAAGTGCATCTGGTGGTGTCTGGCCTGGACAATCATTGTGTTCAGAAATGCTCATCACATTTTCCCATTGGTTAATACCTTTTCCTTTTATTTAAATTCAAAGGCGTGAGAACCAGAATTGCCCGAATGTGGGAAATATTGTCCTTGGCAGATACCACTCACTGAACTAAAAAAAATATCAGTTTAATATTAAAATAGCAATCCTTTAAAGGTTCTTGACCTTGCCTAAGGTGCACGCTTAATTAGCGAAGTGTTGGCAATACGCTCCAAGCTACGCACCTCTGATCATACTGCCCTAGGCTCAAATCCTGTGAGGGATGATGATTAGGATATCATTTTTATCCTCCGGGACAGGAAAGCTTAATCATGTGGCGAACCACGACCTCTCATGCAGATACCAGTTCCGAATTGGGGTGAAGGTTTTTGGATTATGACATTTCTCATTTTTCCTGTGCATGAACCTGGTTGGTGGAGGAAGCCGCAAGCATCGCTTACCTGAACCACCGTGCACCTACAAGGCGTCCAGCGGACCTCCCGCATATAATCGTCATCCCTCAAGGGATTGGAACCTACGTCATGACGATCAGAGATGCGTAGCTCGAAGTGTATTCCCAACGCTTTACCGACTGAGCTAACTGGAAACCCCAGATGATGTGAGAGGTTTTGAAATTTCTCTGAAGTTGATACAAAAATCGACCAAGTCTAAATTTGTTAATTGGTCTAAATTTTATGGTTATTTAGGTCCTGAAATCCAATATTTCAAAACATTTTTGACTGTTGCAGGGTTGTTTTGATTTTACACGCAATACAAAACAGTTTTGTACTAATATTTTTTTTGCCTGTGGTGCCCATCATGTCGTCATAATTTGACCGCGGAAAATTTTAAGACAATGGACCACCTTATGGTTCTAAATATGCCACTGACTTCCAGCAACCGGTTTCCAAGTAGGAAATATCCTAGCGAGCCACTGCGATAAAGCATAGTAACTGATAAATTATCAAGGTAAGGGTACCGTAAATTTGGTAGTCTAAATCAAATAACTATTGAAATCAGAATGCAACCAAAGAATTTTTTTAATCCAATGAGAAGTTTAAGACCAAATTGTATTTTTATTAATATATATAATTTTAGGCCCTCCATTTTTGGGCTAAGGTTTTCTCCATTTTCAAAGATATTTTCGCCTCTGCGAGACTAGGGTTGTTCATGGTGATCTACATACAATAAACACCGTATTTTTTAGGAAATTTTTCCGCCGGTACGCCGATCATGACGTTTTTATTTTATGTGTCCTTCACTCTATGGTTAACAAGCATTGCCGAGTCTGAATCGTCAAAGCATCTTTTGTTAAGTACAAGGTCACCTATGGAACGCGGCGCGGTCCGTCAGTGACTTGTGCTTGACTAAATTAAATTTCTCTCTGGGTGAGACTTAGCGTTAACATCTGAATCTTATATTAGATTTAGTCGGTTCCTCTAATGGTTCGACACATATGTGTATTTTCGAGTTTGCTTTCCGAGAAAACCAGGAAAAAGCTAATGTCTAAACTTTATAGATTGTCCTGAAGTAACTGAATATCTTCATACAAGCAGGCTGAAAATCTCTCTTTCGGTTCTAGTCAGCCCCACTAGCGGGAGAAGGGGGATCCGTGCCGAATATTAGGCGATCCAACCCCCTCTAAATCAGAAAATATTAGGAAAAAATTTCGATAAAGTTTATCGAGCGCCTCCGGTGCGAATTTCCCTTTTCTGCGTTTTACGGCCAAATTGTATCATCAGAATATGTTTTCCAAAAAAATTTTGCTGCGTTCTGCAGAATAACACCAAAATTTCTAGCTTGCCATCGGCGCGCATTGTTATCTGGACCCCAAAAGTGGGATAACGGCGCCGCTGGTCAGCTCTATTCGTTAATCCATATTCACCACCACTGTTGTATATAAGGGAATCCATGGTGCCAAGACCGATCAAGGGTTTCAAAACGTAGAAAATCCCACTTTTTTTCGCACACCTTCGGCGCCCTTAACACTCATTTAGCCTGTTTTAGCCGCCGAATTTTGTTTTCCTATTTTATTCGGTATGTTTGTTAGCAATGTGCCATAAAAGCGCTATTTTCCAGGGGAATTGCCGGCGGCGAAAAGTATGACGGAATATTTTGACCTCGGAAATTTTACAAATTTTGCCCCTCCCTCAAGGTTCTGGATACGCCACTATCCTCCACAGACCCACTCAATTCGGGATGTATATTACAACTTGAGAGTGGGATCTGCTGAAGCGAGAAGCTCGAGACATTCGAAGTTCGAACTACGCTAGCCCTCTTGAAATAGCAAATTGTCAAATAGTTCTACATCAAATACGTTGTTCTAGCAGCAAAAAGATCACAAAACGTTATATTTAGGTGCAGTGAACGGCATATGCTCTGGGATGTCCCACTTCTTTGTAGGTATTACGGGTGTAACAGATATTACGCTAGGGCAATGCTAAATCTGAAAATGCTAAATCTGATGGACTAGTGGTTAAACTTGTTGGCATGCGTCGCAGATCGAAGATCTCGGGTTGTCGGCGGGTCCAGCTTGCTGATCCGTGCCCATCACTTGGCCCAGGGTGTACATGGTACTATGCCCTCCTGTAAATACGCTTTGGCAGTGACGAATACCATTGTTGTGGAATGCATACACTGTAGAGCCCTCTTAAAATACGTTACTTTTTGAATACCGAGAAAAATATCCAAAAACAGTCTGCGTCGAAGCGCGGTTTGTGCTCACGATTCGCAAAATTAATGATTGGCCAATCTGAAAACTTCAGTCAGAATATTTTTTGTTAAGTATGTGTCATTGAGGGACCGCGTCGATGAGACTTTCGGAGGTCAACAAGCAATTCCACCCGAGCGAATATACGATGTCAATGATAATTAAATACGAAGTGGGCGATGGAACGAGAACGCGCGTTGTGCGCTGGGATTAAAAGACAATATCATTCATGACATAAAACATTATTATCAAAGAGGAGGCATACGAGAGCAGTGTCGAAAATGGGAGCAACAATTTGGAGGCCAAAATCTTCTCAAGACTTCTAACGACAAAGTTGGACGTTTTCCGACTGCAGAAAGAGATCTGAATTTAGGCGTGAGCATCGGCGGAGTACGTCTTTGCCCGTACTCCCTTCATATGAAAGCATGCATCCAACGTTACCAAAATATTTTACGCTGGCCCGGAACTCCGTTTTTTAATTTTTTGGTAACCCCCGCGATTTTGGGCTGTTTCATCGTGATACGCAATAAATAGCAATTTCTTAAAAAAAATTTGCCTGCAGCGCTCATTGTGTCGCCATATTACCCTTCCCCGTTCAAAGGTTATTAATACGACACTCGCAATAAAGGTTAAATTTTTATTTCAAAATTGACCAGTGTAGGGTAAAAAGTATTTTGATATATTTATTGAGATAAATTATAGTTGATACGAATCCAATATGAAAGTAAAATCGCCTGGCCAGATGGCCAAGGGCCTGTTAATTCTTACTGCACGCCCGTTCGTAGCTCTGTTTCCTATGTTCTCCCAAAACAAGTTATACGGCCATTTTGAATTGGCCAAAACTTGCCCTGAAGGCTTAATAAAATAATTTTCGTTCGTACTTGTTTTTAATTAGCCACGCGCTATAATCGTGACAATGTAATATAATTTAGAATATCATAAATTTGCCATGATACCATTTGAAAAAGCATTGTATTTTGCCAAATTCAAGCGAATTTAATAGAATATATGCTACATAACTCCCTTCGCGAGACTGGAAGTCGGGGTAAAGAATTTGCGTGCAGTAATATTTGTTTAAAAAAAGGTGGTGAATAAACACAATCACTGTAATATATACGCAATATAATAGTACACTGAAAATAGATTGAGAAGAAATTTCAAAAGATGTGTGTGAAAGTGATAAATGTTTTTAAAGAAGTTGATGCGTATGTTTAAATAATATTGAGTATGACAGATATTTGCAAATGTTTTAATTTCATATATTTCGTTTCACATTGATAACTTATATGCGTGTATAAAATAAAAAAATGTTCGCTTGTTGCGATTTGTATTTAGACTCGTCTTTTGCGCGTATAAATTGAGCCTTGTTGGCTGTAATAGTGTAGTTGGCCTCTTTTGGGCGTTTGATAATAAAAAATATTTGACGACACTCGCATTTGACGAATGCATAGTTCACGCATTTTGAGGTCTAGTTGACGTTTGCTTGAAGTGTGATTTTTTCAGAAATCATCTTCTGAAGTGTAACAATACCAACGATAATCTATTTAATGAAAACAAATTGCTCGGATCTGCCAATTTCAATCACGTTTTGTCTTGAATGCCAAATACATACGCATGTAAAAAGGAAAAGAGAAAGAATGAAAATATGTTCACCTGTAAAGTTCAAGAGTGTGTGTCCATGGTGTATTGACAGAAATAATAATAACAATAATAAAACATCGGACGCGCGATTTTTATATATCATTTTCGCGGGCGTTATTCTTCTTTGAGAGCGTTTCTTCTTTGTGTCATACTTGGCAACGTCAAGTCGTTCAGCTTATCGCGTTTTTTAATATATGAAATTTTTGCAGTTTTCGCAAAAAATAAGTTTAATATTTTCACGCACAGTTCATTCTATAACAGTCTTTTAAACCACGCTTTGATTGTTCGTGAATTCATTCCGCTCGTTTCTCTCTGCATCCTATTCCTTTGGTTTCTTTGATCTTTCGTTTATATATCTTCTTGTCGTTCTCCCTTCGTTTCTTCTTTTTTTCTATCTTCTATTCATCTATTGTTTGTTCTTTCTTATTTCATTCATTCGTCTTTCTATTGTCCATCCAAGCATTTTCTGTTTCACTTTCTTTGTATTTTCGTGTTACTTTTTCTTTTCTTTCGTATTTTTCATGCGTTCTATTATCTTTCTTGACCATTACACTTGTGCCTGTTGTTTTGCTGCTATTTTTTTCTTTTGAATTTTATCCGTGCCACAACGGTTTTGTTATCTGACTCCAATTCAAGAAGGCGCAATTCGTTTGCCGCGTCACCAAATGTAGGGTAAAGAGTATTTTGACATATTTATTGAAATAAAATTATAGTTGATACGAATCCAATATGAAAGTAAAATCGCCTGGCCAGATGGCCAAGGGCCTGTTAATTCTTACTGCACGCCCGTTCGTAGCTCTGTCCTCTATGCCCTCACAAAACAAGTTATACGGTCATATTGAATTGGCCAAAACTTGCCCTGAGGGATTTTCGTTCGTACTAGTTTTTAATTAGCCACGCGTTATAATCGTGACAATGTAATATAATTTAGAATATCATAAATTTGCCATGTTACCATTTGAAAAAGTATTGAATTTCGCCAAATTCAAGTGCATTTAATATAATATATGCTACACCAGATTCTCCCATGTATTGCCAAATGATGATAATGTTTCAAAAAAGGACTGACAGGCCATTCTTCTATTTGTGGTGGTCGACAAGGACGAGCACCATACGAATACTTTTTAGGAAGTTGAAATTTCTCATATTTTCCAAAGAATTATCCCTAATATAATGATCGCTGTCATTTACTGAAATACTTCTGTCAATTTGTCAACGAGAATCAAGTCCATGGACATTCAGGCGCGGTTCATCTGCGGCTCATTCTTGACAAAAAAAATTGATGACATCTTTAAGAGATGAATATCGACGCGTTATCTTCCTCGTTTCGATTGTACAGTTACTCGCTGTCTGCTTTAGCATGTTCAGTATCAGAATATTTGGTAAATAATCCATGACACGACAAAATTTTTTTACATACACCACCCAGTCAGAAATGTATCCAAAACAGTCTTGTTAAATTCGAGTCACCGATGAGGCGAGCGGCCCAGCTGAGGCTCATTCTTGACATGAAAAATCTGATTGCGCATCGCGAAAAATTTTATAATTTTCTTTTAAAATTGGATAAAAACGCAGACGCAGACAATTTACTTTTTTGGATTTAACTATTTTTTTTTCTTAAATAAATGCATTTTCCCAATAAAAATACGGAAATAATTCACGGCCTAAGGCGCGCAGGCTTTCGTTTCAGCTTTTATCTCGACTGCTACGTTTGTGGCAGTAGAATCGCCACTAGTCATTGTGAAAAAATATTTACTTCTGGTGAAAATTAATAGGTTTCTGTTTTGAAGAATTTGATGTGTTCGAGTAGTGACAACTGAAAGCAATGCGGAGGTTCTGGGCGGTGCGTAGATGAAAAAAAAATGAATTCCAGAAGTAACTGAGATTCCGCGATAATTATTTTCTTTTTTTTGTTACATCTCGACAAAAAGAAGAAAATATAAAACTATAATATCGACCTTTTTGGCCAATTACGGGCTATTGAGTAAAACGTAATGCCGAGAACGTCTTTGGCGGACTCGCCTCATATGAAAGCATGATTCCAACGTTACCAAAATATTTTTAGCTCGCCCCGAAACTTTGGACTGTGTTATCGTGATATGCAATAGAACGCGATTTCGTAAGAAAATTTTTTGCCTGCAGCGCTCATTATGTCGTCATATTAACCTTCCCCATTTAAAGGTTTTATTTTAATACGCCACTTGCTATAAATGACAAATTTCGTTTCAAAATTGACCAGATTCGGCCATGTAGCGCCAAATGATGATAATGTTTTTTAAAAAGAACTGACAGGCCATTCTTCTATTTTGGTGGTCGATGAAGACGAGCACCATACGAATACTTTTTGGCAAGTTGAAATTTTACATATTTTCAAAAAATTTATCCCCAGTATAATGATCGTTGGTCATTTACTGAAAATTTTCTGACAATTTTTCAACCAAAATCAAATCCGTGGACATTCAGGCGCGGTTCATCTGTGGCTGATTCTTGACTAAAAAACCTTGTTGACATCTTTATGAGATGAATATCGACGCGTTATCTTCCTCCTTTCGATCGTACTCCTACCCGATGTCTTACTATAACAGGTGTAGTACCAGGATATTTAGTAAATAATCCAAGACACGGCTAAATCATTTTTTCATGCATGCCTGAAGAAAAGATGAACCGCGCCTCGGATGTGCGATCGATCGGTGACCCGTACTTTTCAAAATATGGTTTATTTGATTAAGAAATTTTAGATTGGGAAGTACGGGGCACGATGCGACTTGACCGATCCGAAAATCTCATGGCGTTTAAGAGGTTTTAATAGTTTTTTCCTAATATATTCGAAGAAATATATTGACCTATACAAGCAACCAAAAATATGGCAACTGCTCTTGAAGATGCTAAGCCTGTAGAGACGAGCTTTGGAATAATCCTAACGTATTTCCTGCGTGTCGTAAGAGGCGCATGAAAAGAAACTGTTTTGGCCATCGTCCAGGGCAGATGTAACTCATTACACTGTACCATGGCGGTCCAATTTCGTCCAGGATGTTTTTCGTTTAGAGTGCAGTTGCTGGTACTAAATTTTTTTGTAGCTCATTGCTATTAGGCCGTTAGTTGGTTCCTTTTAGGCACTGCTTTCGGCCTTGATCTGGGCCAATTTCAATGAAAAATAGTAACACTAATACCCCCGCTTCGGTGGAAGGGGTATATCTCTTCATTCCCAAAACTTAGGTGAGCTTGTACTCTGACCGTTCAACCTATTCGGCCACCAATTGCCTGGGAATGGTAAGGTGGAGGGTTGGGATCAAAGTGATAGAGGGAAAGATAAATTATTGATACTTATTTTGGAAGTGTCAAAAATAGTAAAATAAAGTTATTTTCATCCAATGAGCCTATTTTATCCTTGTTATTTTCACCCAATGACTGACCGACCAACGGGTTACGAAAGACGTCTGCGTTTACTCATTTAATGACGTCACCAGGATATAGCCACAACGCACAGCACAGGCATGCTTTGAAGTTGATGAACAAAACGTGGGGACAAGGAATAGCGGATTGCTGGATCTTTCATTGTTGTAACTCTGAACTCCTAACCAGTGAGGTAACCCCACTGCGTATGCTCGGTCTGCGGGCGTAGGATCTCTCCCGACCTTTGTCAAGTACGGTGCCGGTAAGTAAACTGGGCTAATAGGTATTCGCGTCACATCAGTTGAGCCGGATAGAGGGGGTCCATGGTTAGGCCTAGCACATACCAAAGTTACTGCATTGCCTGTAGTGCGGAGTACCGGTACGGTACGTAGCTCAGAGCTAGTGCTGAGTGTGTAACAAATTTATTTTAATGTTTTCAATTTATTTAATTGGAGGTGGGCATACCCCGCAGACACTATGGTAGCCTATTGCTAGTACCGGTATCTGGTCTCGCTACTGCCCGTCTTTACCAGATAGCCCAGATTGTTATGCTCTGTGCGGTTATACTGGTACCGAATTCTGTGGTGCGCACATTTTCGACAATTCGAATCGTGTAGGCCTAGCCTATACTATCTAATCTTCGATGTTCCTTTTTTTAACGCGCTTGCCTGCTTGCGCTGAAATTGGACCTAGTCGTTCACAAAATTGGCCAACCAAACAAATTCGCACATTTTAAAGTTTGCAACATCCAAACTGCTTATCAAAACTGTTAGGCTTGCAGGCTAGTTTCCATAACACTAAACTGCTACCGGTAACATGTTAAATACAGAATAATATTTTGTGGCAGAATTGATTACCGGTACAATTTGTGTTTTCAATTGTGTTTGTGTCCATGAACTTGGTACCAGCCAAGTTTTGAAATGCATTTGCGGAAAATGACTGCCAGCAAAAGTCTACCTTACGTGTACTGCATGCCCTACTGCAAAGCAAATACCGTAAAACTCGGGAAGATACTTCCTCATTCCCAGTGAATAAAAAACCCTAGAAAAATTTTTTAATTTTTAAAAAAAATCTCAAAATTTTAGAACGTTTATGGCGTAAAATCATGTACTATACATTGTCTTATAGGCCCCCCAAAATGTTGTATTTTTTCAAAGAAAGGGCCAAAAAAATGTTCGCACACCTTGTACCCTGCCCAAAATTCATTAGGGCACTGGTTTAGTTTTTATCAAGAGCATTATCATTTTTTTCACCAAATCAATTGGGTTAGCAGCATATTCATGCTGGAGATCATCTTACAGGTGCTGGTGTATGGAATTGCCCTTGTTTCTGGTGTTTTATAAATTGTTTAAATAACATTATGTTGTTGTTGTACAATGTTCAGATTTGCCTTTCGGAACTGTATTTCTGTATTTACTTTCGATACTGTGTTTTTGACCTTGACTGTCCTTATTGAACACCTGTTTCAGATGAAATAAATTTTGAACTATGTTCAAAGGTAAAATGAGTTCTTTGCAGTTCAAACAGATTTGTCTAATTTATGTCCTTTTCAGGTGCTTGGAGAAATGAAGTGTTGTGTTCAATATTGAAGTGCTGCACAAACTATCAGATGGAAATAAAGTCATGCAAATGTTAATAATGTGAATGAAGGTTCCCGATCGAATCAAGAGTATAATGGGTGAGTAACACTGTTAAGTATTTATTGCATTATAAGATGACAAGTTAAAAAAATGCAATGTCTTAGTTGTTATATTTAATGATGCAAAATATAAATTTGGGAACCCTGGATTGATCAATGTGGCAACTATGAAAAAAAAACTATGAAAATGTATACCTAGTTTTCTGGGTTCAATTTCTGTCACAGCTCTGATGCGTAGATGGCATGAATGCAATTGGGAGTTGAGGCATAGCAAGTACTACGATTTTTTTTTTTCATTATTATTTTTATAGTCCCCTTAAAACGAGTGCAAGAGAATTAGTACTCTTATACTCTATTCCTATTTGCATGCCTGAATAGGTTTTGTATGTGATGTACTGAACTTTGGTGCGAACCTGTTAAATCTATTCCATACAATGTCCCTATTTTTTCAGTTTGGCTTTAATTAGAATGGGAGTTGAGAAAATTGGCTGTTAATTTTTTCAGGCACGGAATGGTCATCCCCTATCAAAAAGATATTTTTTTAGTTGGGGTGGTGGTGGGCCTGGCATGATCACATTTATGTACTCATCATGATCCTTTGGCTATCGCTTGCTTCACCAACTTCAAAGGTCAACCACATTAAAACATTTCGCTGAAGCATGATTTTTTTTGTTTTCAGAAGCCCGACATTCACAGTGGCGAAGTGTCTCGGCAAGTTCACCTTGTTTGTTAGGTGCATTGTGAAGAATGTTGAATGCTCATAAGGGCTAGCAGTTGCAGTTTAATGTCATTGGATATTCAACCAGGAATTCAACGCTGGGATGAGAAAAACTGTGTGCTTCGTCGTTGTATACATGCTAATTATATCGGAAGTCTATTATGTCGGTTAGAGCCCGACCGATATTGTTTTTTGCAACCGATATTGATACCAAGATATTGTCATTTTTGACAACCGATAGCTGATATTTTATCTTGCACGAAACCCTCCCGAAGAAAAGCAATAAATCGAAAAACAGTGAAAGAACATGTCTATTGCTTAAGAAAGGCAAATGAACATATAATATTTTGATAAGTTACTGAGCAATTTTTGCGGAAGGAGAGTGGAATAAGATTTCATCTCACACGAAAAACATATGCTGGGGATTTCCCTAGATGAAAGCAAAAAATATTGTGCAATTTTTGCCACAACAAAAACTCATCATTTTAAAAAAATTGCGCGTGCCTGTATTTTGGTTAGCTGATATTATTGGCCGCTTTTGTGATCTGCCAATATGTTGGTGAACAGCAAAATTAGGCTGAGATATCGGTTTACAGATATATCGTTCGGGTTTCAATGTTGATGGTTATGAATCACCAGACACCCAGAAAAGGCATTTTCGTTTTAGTGCAATAAAAATATCGCAAAAGACTTTATTTTCGCTGAATTTACTTCTGGTGGAGCCTTTCGGGTGACTTGAGTAGCTGGCATTCTGGCTGTGTCCAGTGATGTCCAATTAATTTATGGAATATTCAAAAAAAAATATATTCAGTATAATAAAATTTTCTGAATTTGTTTTTATTTATAGTATCAGATTTCAAAACAAACTTCGCTTTGACTGGAGACTAACATAAGCTCACCAAGAAAAGGGTATTTTGAGCTAATGGAATAAAATGAAGATTATTTAAGAAACTACCAAAATTGAAGCATAGAAGTTCTTTTTCTTGAATGTTCTCATTGTTGTTAAAGATCATTTTTAGAATGTATTTGAGATGGTGAATTATTTTGTTATGGCCGTCCCTGGCCGTGTCGTACCGGTAAAATAGTGTTCACTGGTGTTTTATAACTGTCATTTTGTAGCTATTTTGTTTATATTTGGTTAAAAAGGTATTACTACCGTTGCTGCTGTTTCACTTAAACAAACTGAAGTGATTTCAAATATTAAAACTGTGATATACTTTGGGGTGGATTTGTAATTTCTGCCTCTGCATAGTCGCCACTTGTTTTGTGTGGCCATGGATCTCCCACCCAGATCAGGATGATGCCCAATAATGAGTGTACTGAAATTATCCACTCATTTTGGGTTGTTTTTGAACCACCTCTTGAGGGCAAAAAACACCTTTATGATATACATTGCTTCTACGTCACTAACCTTAACGCGTGGGTTACTTGGGGTATTTTTCTAGAAACAAAGTGGTCTTTCCTACGGTTTGAGGCAAGGTCATTTGAGGATTTTTCTGGTCGTGGAGCATCACTTTGGCTGACCAAAATAAAGCAAAATGTCCTTATAAGAGCTGGAAAATGCAGGAAAGTCCATTTTTTTGTTGACCTGAAAAGATGGATATTGTGGTGTGCCGAACACTTCATGTCGAATAACGTACTATCGGCCTTCTGATTACACAAAACGCCATTTCTATAATGTATATTATGTAAAGTGATAATATGTGACATTTCATCTGGATGTTTGGCAGGTTTACAGTAAAAGCGCGTAAAGGAAACTTTCTAGTCTGCGATATTTGAAAAAACATGTTTTGTTAAGTGTGTCCGTCTTGTGGCTCATGATTTGCAAAAGGAATTTTAGAAATGGGATTTGTACTCACATAAAAATAATATTTATTTCAGTGCGACAAGTCCGTCGATCTGTGCATTTTCGAAGAATTAAACGCCGCCTCGGCGCATATTTTAACTGCGATTATTCAGCTTGATTTACTGGTTTATAGATCGAGTAATCTTACTGGTGCAAACATTATATTTTTTTCGAAAGAGGCGAATGTAAATAAATCTGATGTGTCTACAGCACACTTAATTCAAGCGTGAAACTGCAAATCTATATTTTATAGCGACGTGTTATATATTGTTTGACAGTTTTCGCTAAAACTGCTCAAGTGACCCATTCCAAAAATTTGTGTGTCAAACGATGCGTTGCGGCCTTAGTTATGCACCTACAAGAATTAAGCTACCGCGGAGTGCTCACCCTGTTCAAATGAGCAAGCAACGACCAGGCATTCAGCACTGTGCTTTAACCAACTCCGTTGAGCAATTGTTGAAAAATATAATCCCTTTTCGCAAAAGCGGGGCCGAGGCTGGCTCGTATTTCACTATTTTTCGATGGGGCAACATATCTGTGTTTGAAAACTATATTATAAAGTCATGCGTAACTGATGGACCAACTGATGGGTCATCTGTAATTAACATAATAAAGATCTTGATTTGGCACAATATTTATAAATAACAGCCAACAGTGACGCAATTTCTAACTATGTCACTATGACTGAAGATATTTACTCATAAGCCATAAGCTGCGTTAAAGTAGGCCGTGCCATACTCCCACAAAGCAATACTATTCGGACTGATATAATATCTTCGTTATTGCCAGTGCTGCATTGGCGTGCAAGCCAAGTAGTTCACGTAATATGGGAAGTTTTGTGGTATTTTTCGTCCCGATAGTTCCGTTGATATTTGTTATGGAGGGATATTCCCATTGTTATGTTGACAGGGTCATCTCAGTGGTTCGAATCCCGGTAAATCCGACTGTTTAATATATGCCCACCACTCAGCC